>DWQW01007295.1:0-15185 GCA_018249695.1 Heliconius erato demophoon | reverse complement strand
TATAAGTTGTATATTCTAAATGTAAATAATTGATAGCAATTAATATAAATTATATATAAATTTGATTAATGATAAACCTTTTTAATTCAATTAAATACACGTGTAGGTTCATTATCATGCTAAATTTGGTGTGGATAGATTTGTTATTATTTCTTCCGACTAAGGAGCAAATTAAAAAAGTATGGGGAGAGTACGATTTCCGGGGCGCCGCGATTTGAAACTACTTTTAGTTTCTACACGTCAAAATAAAGTGAAAATGAAGAATAAAAAAAATCAATATCTCGCTTCGTTTGCGAGATATCGACTATCGATTTTTTTTATTTCGTTTTTTGCAAATATTTCAAATTGACAATTTTTGTAGGGTATATGTCAAAATAAAGTGAAAATGAAAAGTAGAAAAATTGATATCTTGCTTTGTTACAAACTGTGCGCAAGTTTTTAAAAATGGAACAGTCAATTTTTTTTTCATTTTTTTAATATTTTCTTTTCATTTTTTCAGAAATAAAAAAAATCGATAGTCGATATCTCGCAGACGAAGCGAGATATCGATTTTTTTTATTCTTCATTTTCACTTTATTTTGACGTGTAGAACCTAAAAGTAGTTTCAAATCGCGGCGCCCCGGAAATCGTACTCCTGCCAAAAGTTTAATATAAAAACCATAAAGTTTATACAAATACGAATTTACAGTGAAAAAAAATTCCATTACTAGTTCAACCAACTGAACTAACAAAGCAATGGCAAATATCGCAAAATAAGTAACACGTGAAGAATTGCGTCTTATTATATTTTCGTATATATAAAAAATAAAAATCAAACAAGAATGTTTTTAAGACAATTAACATATCTAGATAAAAACCGGACAGAAGTCGAAATAATTTAAATATATACACCGCAAATATGTGGGTTAGAACACGTGAAGAAAAGATCAAAATAATCATTTTGTGAATATACTAGGATATCTACATATTGTTGTTGGTCGTCTTAATTATACTTTGTCTAGACTTTTTTCGTTTACTGAAGTTTCTATCTTTATCTTGCAAAAAAGTTATTATCTATATTTATGGTATTTTGCACATAGAATGATGCAATTGAAAATTTGGGTATCCATTATTATAAATATATAATAATTATATTATTATTATAAATATATAATACCATTATTATAAATATATTATATAATTAGTATAGCCAGTGGGACTAAAATATAAAGCCACAACCACCGTGATTACTACACACTTCCCAAATGCGTCACAACTCATAAGTAGTAAATTGATATATTTATTTATATAAGGCTGCTAGTTCCTGCTTAATTCCGGGTGACTCTAGTTTATATGCAAGATTTAATCTAGTCAGGGCACAAAAGGATAAGAAACCCTATATTGAAATCCAATTAAATGAGCTTACTTACCTATTGGTTAGAATGGTTTGTAGAATGCAACACTTATTATGAAATAATGAATGTATTGATTGAATTTAATTTATTTTTATCTAATGTATTGGGAAAATCAAATTCTGTACAGCTATTTTATTTTGTACACAAAACTTTATAGTGAATTTTGTGTATGAAATATTATTTTATATATATATATATATATATATATATATATATATATATATATATATATATATATATATTTAAAATTTAGTTCATAAAAAATTCTAAGCCTATAATAAAGGAAGTAAAATTTATCTTGTATGCTTATCACAATACTGTCAGTTTTTTTTATCGAAAGCGGAAACGGTTCTATTGACTTCGTTCCAAATTTTATATTTAAAGACCATTACAATATTAATAGTAAATACTTTGTTTATATAATGATTGTTGTGATAAAATAAAAAGTAATCATATTTCAAACTTTCGTTTTTTATAGTTATAATTACAGAGAAATATCTTATTCATTTACGAAGTATCCTTTGTAGCGAAATTGGGAAGTTAGTGACTGAGAACAATATTGTTGGAGGTCCTGTTTCCACATAAGGGGAATATGTAATGCAGCGTTCAGTTGCGACAATCAACTCTAAATATAAAGGGAAAAAAATACTATATGTTCGAGTAAATTACGTTCACAATCATCGGTTTCTTAAATATATGTATGTATTAAGCATGGAAACATTGCAATGCATGCAACTCTATATTTACTTAACTCTATATATACTTTGTCTGCTCCACATTATCAGCTACTTAAATTACCTTAAAACATACATTAAAGATAGTTTTAGTATTTAAGATACAAATTAGAATAATTTAACGATAATTAACAAAGTATTCATTAGTTTGTTAATTACGTTTATAAATAATTGTTAATTACAACTAATGTTTGTAAACGAAATATCTCTATAAATAAAATGAATTGTTTTAATTGAATCCGGCCTCTGGTCTGGACTCATTGGCCGACACCTTGACCGCCTTGCTCATTCTTACGTTAATTCTTCCGATTGTGAGAAACTAGATCATTTTTATTTATTTATGATGGCAAAGATTACTACTTATAATAACAACGTCAATATATATTAAAAATAAGATGCCATTGGAACAAATGTTATTATTTCATATACATACATTTTTCAAAAACGAGAATAATGACGCCGATTCATGTGTTTTTTTATTTTTTTAATTTCACTTGAAACTATTAATATTGCTTCCCATCTTTTTTCAGAAATGTTTCCTTTCGTTGCATGTGGTTGTTTACAATATTGTTTATTTTTAAATGTAAACGACAAATAGATATGGGACGTATTTCGTTATCTCTCAAATATGCTCACACATAAAAGCTTTCAATTGACTTATTTATCGATTTTAGAGATCTAAGATCACCAAAACGATATTTAAAACGTAAAGTGTAAATTGATATAAAATAGAATGTTACATAAAAAGGTATTCTGTACGTTTCAGTTACAAGAATTCGTCTGGTGCAAGTCTGTGCATTGTTACATCATACAAACTAAGTATATGACGTTAGACAATACATGTATGTGTTTCTATCATTGCTGAATATATTAACAATTTCAAATGAAGATTCGCACAAGATTGTCAATGGAGAGCGTGTGATGTAACGGTTTCGACGATAACCATCGCTGCGCGTGTTGACTTGGCAGCGAGTCACGTGTGTCCTGCATTATTCTATTTATATCGCATGAACGGAATGCATCTTTCTTCAATTTAGTTTTATTTCATCGAGTATAAATACGCTGTTGCTACTAGATGTGGGTTTATTATAGAGGGGCTTAGAAAATTATTCTTCAATTTTATGGTGAAGCATAAGTGATCGTTATTTAGTATTTCATAGGCAGCAACATTTGTTAAATTTTTAAATCAAATAATGTTAATATTAATAAAATTCATTAATTTTAGTTATTACCTGTAGATAGATGCATATACGTACATATATATATATATATTGAAAATTATGAAAAAATGCTTTTCAAGTACAAGTTGTATATTAAAAGTTATCAAGCATAACATACGAAAAACAATATCAATTATGAAAGCTGTATACGTTTTAACGAGCAGTGAAAAGTCATCTTAAATATGGGAAAAAATTCTGGCCCCTAGTTTCATATAATATAGTACTTTCAATTTCTTCTCTATGACTTTTAAAGTGTAATTATCGTAGACTATTAATTTTTAAAAAGTCATCTGTAACACACACATAATTCTCTTTTTTATTCAATTCAATTAAAATATTCACAACCATCTGTTTTATAAATTATGCTGCGTTAAAAGTACACATGGAATACACAAAAATACACGTGTTCTAGAACTGAATTATTACGAGTTTTTCTTTGTTATTGAACTGTTTTTATCTATAAAAATAGGTTTTATAGCAAAGAAATAAAAAAGTGAATTGATGTAATTTCCCAGTAAAATTGCACTATACTTTTTGTATATATTTTTTTTATTTTCCTCAATATCAGCGAAACAACTCCACGATTATCTAAACAGGTGATTTAACGAATTAGTTACAGTATTTTTTCAGTGACTGAAGTTCAAATTGAATAATTTGTATAAGGATTACCATTTAAGCATACCCATTTAAATACATTAATCCCTTAAAGTTAAATAAAAGTTGTATATTTTACTTTAAAATCAACACGTTTCGATCCGTCGTATGTGTTGCGTTTTCTCTTGGCAATCGTTATTAACACTAGGGTGTCCATAAAATAGCAAATAAAAAAACAATGAAAAATAAATAATAATGAAAAACTTATTATCATTTATTTATTGTTTACTTAACATTTAAAACTATTAATATAAAAGGCATTGCAGCCATAATCAAATACTGTCAAATTAACAGCTTCTTTTGGTCTATTTTAGCAGAAAATCGAATTATAATCTTATTTTAATTATATACGCTGGAGAGCCATTGTTTTACCCGGTTTTGCCTGAAGCGAGGCGTTACAGCACACCACTGCTATTGTTCCGTGTCGGACAAGGCCGGCTGATGTAATTTTAGCGGCGGTTGCACCAGACTGTGCGGTCAATGACCTTGCATGAAGCAGCCGACTATCGATAAGTGGAAAACTGGCGTACATCACTAGCGGCCTCGTGCATATATGCGGATAACTGTTCTTGTACACATAGAGAATATGCGGTGGGTTTCCCTAATTTAATGTTCATATACAGTTCTCTAAAGTAATAATAAAAGTAAATGCTACGGAGTTATTGCTTTGATTTTTTTAATGTTTTATTTATCTAGCCAAACCAAGGAAAGCATAATATGTAAAAAAAAACAAACTAAATTATGCATATTTACTTGTGTTAATTGATTCATTAGAATTATGTGCGTTTCAACAAGCTACATCTGCCACGTATAGCAGGAGCAGCTATTTTGAGAAGTGTTAGAAATTAAAATAGGATAGAATATTCTATTTCCAATTTGCCCACAAAAGATACAAGTAACACAAAATAATAATGACATATGTTTAAATAAGATGTGTACAAAGACAGTTTTATTGACAATCTAGTCTTATAGACACTCTTCTGCAAATTAAGGACTCTAAATAAAGCAAAAAAGAACGTAACAGTTTTACATATAGCAGGGTAAGCAGAGGCAACCTAGTGTTAAGACATTCCGTTCTCAACTTTTCGCTGAATTTTCGAGGCACTGCGTGTTGAGTGGCGCTTTGGCCTAGGTACCAGAGCGAAGAAAATGAGAATAAATAATAATTCATTTCCCCAGGTGTAAATTGAACCCACAACCGTCGCGTTACAGTCATGCGCGTGACGACCTTTGACGGTCTCTTATATGTACTTACATGTTATAAGTTTCTATATATTTTGTATTAATTTTATTACATTTTTTAATTTATTACTTTTTTCTTTTAAATGACTTGCATAAATATAACCATAAATCTATAATAACATAATAATGCGGAAGAATTTTTTGGTTAAGCGCAAAGATGTTTGGAATTATTGGTTGAATTTTTTTTGATGAAAGCTTCATTCTTCAGGAGTGCTGAAGACTATATGACATTACGGTGTACCTTAAATAATGAGATAATAATAATAATAAACGTCATCGAATTGATTTAACCTCGCTCGAAAAAAAAATAATGAAATATACATATGTAAGTAGATTGAACTACCAAAAAAAGTTAAATTATATGTATTAGATCTTAATAAGTCACAATAAGGCATTGTTTATAACAAAAAATAAAAAGATGCAAGGTGATTTTGACCGTTTTTATTAATAAAATTAAAGTCTGTCTGTGATTTCAAAATAACCGTATTTTTAAGTGCATGGTTATTTACGCGATATTGAAACATAAACAAAAAAAATTAAGTTGCTTGTCTCTCTGTCTGTTTGTCTTTTTATCTAATCACCAGAACAGCTGAACTGATTTTTATAGGACTTTGACTGACCGATAGAGGCGGCAATGTAGCAAAACATACTACTTTTTATTCCCGGAATTCTCGAATCGAATCGAATTTATATCCCGGAATTCCCGCAGGATAGAGATTTAGGTACGCGGCAAAACCCCATTCCGAGCAATCACAAATTAAATCCTAAGAGATTAAAATCACGATTAATGAAGTCTATAACAACAGTATAGACAACCATACTAAAATGGCCAACTTTTTTTTATATACACTTAAGTAACATTAAATTAAAAAAAAACGGACAATCGGAACCCTCTAACCGCGCCCGACTGGGTGAGTCGGGCGCGCCCACCGAGGGTTTCGTAAAAAATTGGAGGTATTGAGCTTATTCTGAAATTCTGACTTAGCTTAGCTAGAGCTCTTTCATTTGATACGTCACTTGAACTACCGACTTTAATACATATTTTGGCCCCTTTTTAAGGCTATTATTTTGACCACAAATATATAGTCTTCAGATTTTTTGCTGAACTAGCACTACCTGTAGTTGCTAGTTACCAAATTTCATAATTTTAAGTCAACCGGAAGTACTCTATGAATTTTGGTTCTCTTGATAGTGTCAAAATACGTGTTTTTTTACAATATAAACGGCCTTATCTTATTTTTTTTTAAGTCAATTTAGATTTTTTTTTCCAGGTAATCATAATGCCATAGATATAATAATAAGAAAATAAATCTTTATTTAGAAATATGAGTGTATAGTTTGAATTTCAACTCATATCTCCAAGCGTCCCTGAGATAAAGGCTCTTGACAGACAGACAGACATACGTACGGACAACATAGTGATCTTATAAGGATTCCTTTTTCCTTAAATCGTACGGAACGCTAAAAGAAGCAGGCGAAACCGCATAAATGAAAATGAAGCTTTTAACTATGTATTAGTATTAAGTACACACTAGTTTGTGAATGATGACTAAATATAAGCTCACCTTACTTATAAAAATGTGTAACTATCGACGTAGGAATGAGAGCGGCCCCCTCAGTGGAGTATGGAACCACCTACTTACAATTTTTATTAACAAAAAATTAAGGCTGAAAAATTTTAAAAAATCATTACACAAAAAGATCAGTTCCAAGCTAAAATTTAGGCGCCCCTAGAAAACATCTTAAGATACACCCATCAATGTAATAACTGGAAGTAAACGACGTTTTACAGGCCTATCACATATTTTACTTTTTATCATATTTAAAAAATTATATTTGAATGTTAAACAAATAATTCTAAAGCATTTTTTCTCCAGTCACAAGTTTATAAATTATGTTTTTAGCCGGTTTTTTGCGGTAAAGTTATTGATTAATTACTACAAAATATATATCAAAATTAATATATAACTAATGTAATTTTTTTTGTAACAATCCAATTTGTCATTTCTATAAAATTCAACGTACAAGGTAAACGAAACCGGAAAAAACTTATTGTCGACTACAAAAACCGTGTATAAGCGGTCCTTAGAACTAGCCAGTTATAATTGAAAGTGTTGAACTACTGACGTAATAAATTAACCTGTTACAGCAGACAACACCAATTCTCTTGGGTCAATTATAGGCTTTATCGATCATAGGATATGTAATGAATAGTTACAGTATAATAACTATGGAGTATAATGAGATATTAATAAATTGAGGCCATCGAGGTGCAGTGGGACACCATCTGATAGTATCTCCAATTGTTTTGGATTCCATTCCACTGAATGAAACCAAATGTGTATTTTTTAAACTTTAATGAATGTAATTTCCGTGGAAAGTATGAAGCGGAGAATATTTACTCTAACACAATGCGTAATAAAGAGTGAAGCTAAACATTAATATAGGCATGTGATATAATTATAATATATACGAGTATGTACAATCAGTCACACCCTTGTGCCCATGCGCCACGACGGCCTCTAGTAAAGCGACGGTAGTGGGTTCGATTTCCACGAATCGACATAGAGAGAATGTTTGAAATTATTACTTATTAATATTTTCATTTCTTTGTTCTGGCACCAAGGCAAAAACCCGGCGTTGAGTTCCGCCACTTAACACGGAATGCCTCGAAAAATTCGGCCTCTGCCTAACAATTATTTTGAGTAAATAACAACCTCTCCCGTTCTGTTGTAACAGCAATATAGTTCCGGGCAATGGATGTACCTAACTATATCAAAATATGAAACCTTACAAACGTATCTATTATTATGAATATCACTGCATGTGTTATGGATAAGAATTATGTATTTTTTTAAATTATCAACTTTATTTGCATAAAATATACATAATATAAACACATTTATCTTATGCAATTTATTATCTTTTTAAATAGGAAACAAAATGAAAGTAGAATCAGGCATATAAATGACATGGCGTAAAAAAGTAAGATATCTGTCGTAGCTTTTTATTAGACTCTTAAAATTTCAAATTGCTGTAATAAATATGTAATATATGAATATCATATCAATTAAGATCAATTAAGAAATATAATAAGCTCATACAATCTGCGAGGCCAGTCATGGCGCAGGGGCACAAAGTGTGCCTGTAAATGGACTGGTTGTGGGTTCGATCCACACTCGAGGTGATGAAATATTTATTTACATTTATATTTTGTGGTGTTTAGGGGAAAGCGCGGCGTTGAGTTCCGCCACTCAACACGCAATGCCTCCAGAAATTGGCGGAAAGTGGGAAACGGAGTGTCTTAACACTAGGTTCCCTCTGCCTACCCTGTTGTGTGCGGGATACAGCGTGAAGCTGAAAAAAAAACTCAATACACACAATGAAAATAATATTATTATCTTTAATCTGTTTTACAGGGCTCCAGTTGGCCGGCGTAATAATTTCGACGTGTTCACAACTACTTACAAGTATTTAAGTTCTCGTACTCGTATAATTAAGTAAGATGTCGTTTTTTTTAAGCTTCGTTCGTCGGTTATAAGTAATTAATTATTATTGTATCAATATACAAATGTATACAAATACTATTAAATACTTTAGTTAAAATTATGAAAAAATAAAAAGAAGATATTGAACTATTTTCAACGTATATGAGGATATTACAAAATATTAAATATCTTTTCAAAATTATTGGTCAACTTTCCGAATTGAATTTGAGGATGAAATGTGGAAAAATAATTTTCAAATTATTTAAATTTATATTTACATTTCTTGGCTCTGGTGTAAAGGCATTTCTTCGCTCTGATGTTCAAGCAAAGGGCGGCGTTGAGTTCCGCCATGCTTTCATAATTAGCAGTGTCTTAGCACTAGGTTCCCTCTGCCTATCCCGCTGTGCGCGGGAAACAGCGTGTAGCTGATGTAATTTGAATTTTAAATTAATAAATATAGATAATTAGTATAAGAAATATTAAGGTAATTATTTTTATACAAATCACAATAAGTGCATTATAATTTTTATATATAAATAGACACTTATTAAGTTACTTATACACGAAGATATATAGTAGATATTAATAAAACTCTGCTTAATATTTTTAAGATTAGCTTTTTATATTTAGTTTTTTTGACTCAAAAAAATCTACCTATGTCAATTATTTATATTTACAACAATTGCATTGATTATAAATATTATAAGAACTAATTAAAAAGAACTTACTAAAGCAATATAACCTTTTCATTGCAATGGGTAATAAAATATTCTTCAATTTAACAATACTAGGACATAGTCATAAAATTATTTATAATCTGTGGAAGGTCCATACCTGTATCATACCAGATCTAATACTAAAAAAGACATTACGAATCGCAAATTCGTTTCATTCTTCATTACTGTATTTAAATAAAGAGTATCATATTTATATTTAAGTTACACTAAATATAAATAAACCAAATAAACTGTTTTTAATTTACACCTTCTACGGTTTTGCATGGCTAATTCTTAACATTCAATACATTATGTATTTATTCACTTGTGAAACTCAACGCCGCTCTATCTAATCTGAAAACAGCTTTATCTCTCGGTAACTTTTCATGCATACGAGTAC
The DNA here is from genome assembly GCA_018249695.1 of Heliconius erato demophoon. Lineage (NCBI taxonomy): Eukaryota > Metazoa > Arthropoda > Insecta > Lepidoptera > Nymphalidae > Heliconius > Heliconius erato. The sequence goes on along the minus strand of DWQW01007295.1, from coordinate 5,337 downwards.
CTACCCGTGTATGCATATTACATTTCATTAAAGCCAGGAATATAAAATATTTGGAAAAAAAAAATAATGCGCTTACCCACCTAACGAAATAGCAATAATTGCGCTAAACCCGCTGAAAAAGTTATTCTGAACCCTTTTTTATTATAAAAAAAGTATTTTATAACAAGTATGTGAACATACATACATTTGAAGTAGAAGACCAGGGTAACAAAAACACGTGAAAGTTAATTGGGCGCGGTTTTCCAATGTGTCACTGCGGCGCCATGGACCAGACGGAGTCTTAATAGCACTGCTATGTATGGACCTATGATTAAGCTCGCGTAAGACGTCAAGAAATCAATAAATATTTAATTGACCGCATCCATAACAACTTTACTCATATGGTTATAACATATTCAGTTAAAACTTTTACAATTTAAGCCATTTCCTATACGTAAGTCATTTTCCGTTATATACATTTTAACTAAAATTTAATGGGAAATTATAAATAACATGACAAATCTGTAATCTCGTTTGAGAAATATCAAAGTATTATATTATCTTTATTATTTCTGATTTTTTTACCCTTCATAACGCTTCTGAATTATTACTGAACACTATATTACTTGATAAATATTTTTATCTACGGTATAATAAAAGAATAAAAAATGTAGTATTAAAAAAATATGAATGTTGATGAAATAGCACTAAAAGATACGTGTCTGTGATTTCAATTTCAAAATTTTGACTGAAATTTTTAAAAATGACGACGAATAATAAATAAAATAGATATAGAAATGGGCAAACAATGGTCATTCCGAACAAAGTTGCATCTGGCCACACGGCTTCGATTATATAAAAAATTGCGGTCCTAGGCTCAAGCCTTTAAGTAAATTTGTTAGTAAATCCTTCTTCTCTACAAATTTTCTAAATTGGTAATATACACTAGAAGCCAAGTGTAGGTACAGGCAATCTCCGCTGAGGGAAATGCATTATTTTCACTTACTAATTTTGAGACAAAATGCTGAATTCGGACTGAAATTGGCGAACAGATCTTACTTACTTAGTGAAGCTGAATATTATAAAAAATATTTTTGTTAAATCCATATAGAATATAGAAAATTTGGTAAAATAAGAATATTTAATAATATAAGACACAAACTAAGTATGTGAAGATAAAAGTGAAGAAGAAAAATATATTCACAAAGGCAATAATATTCAATATCAATAAAAATTATTCGTCATGTTCAATGTCTCCAGAATTCGGCGCAAAATAGGTAAGTGTTTAAAGTTTCTAAACACAAGAATCCCTGTCTGCCTGCTATGTGCAGGATACGTCGTGTAGCTGATTTAATTTTAATAAGAAATATATCTTTAACTTTCATTCGTTATTGTTTTTTACTTACGACCTCTGAAAAAAAACCAAAGAGGTGATGAGAACTCAATAAAATGTAACGGTGGTAAAATTTTGTAAAACAAGTGTAAGATGACGTTGTACTGTGGTAGACTTTATTTAATCGTATATAAGACTAAAGTCAATAAATAGTATAAATACAGAGACTTTATTTACACAGTTGGTGACAGAGAGCATTGCTATTTAGATTACTTTGCCTGTTTTAAAGCTACAGTTATAAAAGTTTAAATATAATTATATAAATAAATTTAATTTAAGAATTTTAAATTTAATTTAAGACAAAAAAAATATTATATTTAATATAATCTACTTTGAATGCCGTTCACCGCTTTCAGTTGAATTCTTGAGGCATTGCGTGTTGAGTAGCTGAAATTAACGCCATGCTTTGCCTCGGTACCAGATCAAACCCACAACCATCGCAATTACAGTTGCACGACTGAGCGCCTGCGCCGCGAGTCTTTTTGAATAATAGTTCTAGACCCCATTAAATCTGTAGGGATCAGTATTTCTAATAAAACTTATTATAAGAATGATATATGATAGGAGAATAGATTACACTGGGGATGCCCAGTAGAATCCTGCCGCAATCACCTTTAATCCATGTTTTTCGAAAGTTTTGAAATCTTATCATCTCTCTATTATACCAATAATCTAAAAGTATTATAATATATAACAAATAAAACCAATGTCAGTCATCATTATCATTTAATGAATCTGTTATTTACAAAACATTCGGTGGACATCATCAACAACAGCTCGGTCGTGTACCGTTTGCGAAGCAGCTATCAGTTACAAGCGCTTAAAAACTAGCTGAAATAGAGTTGCTTACACGAAAACAAATCAAATTACAAATGACGAATATATTTTCAATATCAATAAGATAAAATTATTTGTGCATTTCCATATTTTTTGAGAAGAATCAGAAGAAGAACAAAATTATTGACAACTTGTAAAGTTAAATTTTAAATAATACCATTTTTTCAATAATATCAATTTTAACGTGTAAACAACTCGGGACGCATAAACAATACTTTGAGCCAATACTGAATTAAATACATACTAACTCATTCTCTATTGAGCCAATCGCACTGGCTCTAAGCCAGTGGTGAATTAATAAATTATCCCAATTCATTATATTTACATTTATTACAATAATCATGATTGGTTTTTTTTTTGTAAAATTAAGACTTCTAGTCTGATTTTAACAATTTTCGTTAACTGATTTTATTACATTCTAGTGTGCTAGAGGCTATACGAGTGAACCAATGTAGTTTATTTGAGTGAAATCCCGATCGAGTATTACAAAAATAATAACATAGGAATGAACGAAAATATATGTATATATTTAAAAAAAACATATTTCATTATTCGATAATAAAATTATACGTTTGCATTTTACGTGTCAATCAAAATTATATATTTTTTTAAAATATCTAATAGGTATTATTTTGTTTATGATTTTAAAATACAAAACGTACGTATAAAAAAATGCAAAATAACTGATATCACTCAATATACATAATTGTCAATAAGCGTTTACCTCTAGCATATATTTCGTCGACCTTATCACCACCTAAATACATAGCTCTCATTCTTAAAAACTTAATAACACTTTTGGTTTTTTACATAAAGCTATAACAACAGTTAACGTTTCTTAATAACCTTTCGTATATTTCATACAATTTACATTTACATATAGCAGTTCACATTAAAACTTATTTAAATCAATAAAATAATTCCATTATACAATATTATTACAGGATGTTATTTATAAAAGAAACATTTCTTCGTTTTTGCATTTTATCACATAATTTGTTTACCTATATCTAGTGCCTAGTTTTTCTAACGCTAAGTACTTAAAAGCTAAATTATGCAATATATTGACATAAAAATATCTTTTATAGTATAAGTAAATATAATATTTATGCTGGGTATAAGATTGATCATTTAGTACCAAAAAATGTAAAAACTATGATTACCGTCAATTATAAACAAACGGACTCGGTTCCATACAATATTAGTTAACGTCTGGATAGTCTTATACGCAGTATAAATTTACGTGACGTCGAGGAAAAATGTAGCTTTATTCATAAATATCATTATTGTTTTCTACTACAATTTTTATATGTAAATATACAAGAAGCATAATAGTTTAATAATTAAAATAAGTTAAAAACTAGATTCTTAAAAAATATACATCACTAAATACGAAATTTTGGGACTGTATGAAAAAAAAAGATAATAAAGCTACATTTCTAATCAACGGTACAATATACATTATAAGCCACGCTAAATATATATTAAATATGAAACATTTGGTATTATTTGGATATTGGAAATTGACTGCGTTGCGTTCACTCACTATAATATAAAATATCTTTTATATATATACACATATTGTTCTTAGCGATGGCACACGATCAATTGAAAAGATCTTATTTGAAGAGTTTAGGACGTTACTTACCTTACACATGTATATAGAACATGTACCTTTCGAATAAAAGTAATCTAACTCCATTTATATGTATAATTTTTATTTGAGAGACAAAAAAAAAGAATTAAGATTTTTTTTGCCTTTTTTAAGGTTTTTCTCATAATTCACATATTTTGAGTTAGATCACTATTATTCTTATGGTGTGTTATTAGTATTCGTATTAATATATTTAGTGGCAATTGCAACTTGTAGACATTGACAAAGTATTCAATTAAACACACAATCGTATCCATATTTTCCCTAATCGGACGTAGTTATACATAATGTAGAGTCGTTATGACTTATTTGCATATGTAAGTTAAATTACTTTAAAAGATCAGAAATTCGCTATTTATTGGTTGTTTCGCTTGTTTTAAGTACAAAAAATATTTATACATATTTAGGGCATTTAAAAAAATAATAGTTGAAGGAAAGTTTTATCTATATTTTGTTATAGAAGTTGATACCCACGTTTTAATCTTCACTTTTTATTTTTAGCGACTTTATAGCAGCACTTTAGAGTTTGGCAAATGGGACTTATCCTTTTCATAATAGAATGAAAAATAATTTTAAGTTAAATATATAAAAAATATGAGCAATATATTTAACATTATTCAATTAATTATTATATATTAATTTGTATAACTACGTTCAATTCAAAATAACTAGACGTATTAGAATATAGTTTCAATAAAAATAGTAGAAGTAATAGGGCAAATAACTATTCGTTATTTATCGCCCTTTTTAGTAAAACAGCCAAGCTCGAAAGTTCAATTGTTAAGCTAGATTAAAAAAAAAGAAGTTAATTAAGAAAAAAAATACCGAAAATATAAATTAAAAAATAGCACGATTATCATATTTCTATTTTCGCTCACGATGCATGTATGTATATAAGTAAATTTATATTAGTCTCCACTATTTTGATACTACACATCAAGATTGATAGAAATCTACAGTTAGATTTGAAAATATCTAATAAAAAATATTAAGATACGTTATATATTCCTAAATATCGTTTTCTTTTCTTTAGTGTGTGAAAAGCATTCTAATAAAATATTAAAAGAATTAATGCATTTTTGACTATATTTATTTTACTTATACTAACAAGGCCGTCCAAAAACTACTTAATGTGACAGGAAAGGAAGGAGGTCCTAAATTGCGTGACATCACAATTCAAATTATAATATACAAACATAATTTCGGCATTGCAGTTTTAATGCAATAATTTGTAGGTGTAAAATTTCTAAATATGTGACGTAATTTATGGATACCCAAGGACCAATGAAAAAATGTAAGGTTTCTATTATCTACTCAATTTAGTGTGTATTTACATTGTGCAACATACATATTTACATACGAATATACTATTTTTGTCTGAATTTCTTCAATAATTATGATATAAAAAACATGATTTAAAAATACCACATTATTGTCCAATTTCAAATAAACCGGGTGTAAATTTAGAATATTA
>DWQW01007294.1:0-15186 GCA_018249695.1 Heliconius erato demophoon | reverse complement strand
GAACTCTCCCTACTCTCCGAACTCTCCCTACTCTCCGAACTCTCCGAACTCTCCGAACTCTCCCTACTCTCCGAACTCTCCCTACTCTCCGAACTCTCCGAACTCTCCGAACTCTCCGAACTCTCCGAACTCTCCGAACTAATTTAATATTTTTATTGTTTTTTTTTATTTTTTTATATTTTTATTGTTTTTTATTATTTTATTTTTTATTTGTTTAATATTTTTTTTATTTTTTAATTTAATTTTATTAATATTTTTTTTAAGGTTTAGGTAATCCTAAACCTTAAAAGGATTACCTAAACCTTAAAAAAAATATTAATAAAATTAAATTAAAAAATTAAAAAATATTAAACAAATAAAAAATAAAATAATAAAAAACAAACAAACGTAAGGTCAGGTTATGACTCTAAGAATTATCTTAGAGTCATAACCTGACCTTACGTGATTATTAATAATGATATTGATATGATTAACATATCAGCGATACGTTAATCATATCATCATTAATTAAGTACGCCACTATAAATAAATATTGTTAGTAATATTAAATAACTTTTATTAATCAGTTACATGGATTTTAGTAGTTAATAATTATTTGTATTCAATAATTCAATAATAGGTACACAAAGTGAAAGTTAAAAATGAAATAAAAGGTAGTTCAAGAAAGTAATGTAAATATACTAAACAACACTTAATTTAGGTAACACAAGTGGGATAGTCTCGTACCTATACACATACTACGTCTGATGTTTTAGACAAAGACGCGTGGTGGGCGTTAAACGAGCAGAACACCCGACCATGTCCTGGCCTTTGGTTCTACTCACGTGTGAACACATGACATATGTACAAAAAGCGATTTTAACATAAATACTTTTAGCAAGGTAGTTTCAAATAGTAGCTGAAGGCATAAATAACTGAATGATTTCTAAAGTAAGCAATTACAAATAGGTGTTAACCACATTCATAACTACGATAATAATTGATTAACTAAATAATCAATTACCCGAACAGTCGAGGTTATGTGGCAGAGTACGAGTAGTGCTCTGAACCACACCAGAGCCAAGACTTCACGTAGATAATTATAAATAGGTCTTAACCACATTTATAATTAAAACAACAATTAATTAATCAAATAATCAATTGTCCAAATAGTCGAGGTTAGCCAGTGGTGCAGCACGAGTAGTGCTCCGACCCACACCAGAGCCAAGACTAATTGTACAACGCCCGTGCAGCCTTTTATATCATCGTTCACAAATAAGTTGCAGGGTAGAATAATAAGAATTGATGACGCAATCGCATCATAGTGGCGTGGCTCCTGTACTCAAAGCATAAATTGCGCAGAAAGTGAAAATCCTAAGTTTTCAATTATTGTTTGTGTAACGACAGAAAAAACTCGACAAAGATTTCAATATTTAATATTCTCCAATATAAGTTGACACTTTCTCAAGCAGCCACGTAGTTCTTGCAATTTGTGTATGATAGATTGTTATTGTATTAGTACTAATATGTAATCTATATTTTAACCCGGAATTTATGTGGGAAAAATTACGTTTGCAGTGTGCGCGCAATTACAGTTTACCTAGACAAATATGAAATAAATAAATAAACATTTTTCCTTTAAATATGACTATTCTTGCAAGCTCAATCGAATCAATTCCAAAAGACTTAAAATTACAATTATTTAGTGCACAACGCGTGGATAACCAAACTAAAAAATAATTCATTTTGAGGGTTCTGTACCTAAAAAGAAAAAAACAGAATCCTTATAGGATCACTTTGTTGTCCGTCTGTCCGTTTTTAATTGTCATTATAAATGCTTAACGCAGGCCATACACAGCTGTATCGACTCATGTTTCATTTATCCATTACTCACAGCATAATTAATATTGACCATGTAATGTACATAAAAACTGTCTTTAGTGTTTTTAATTTTAATAAGTACTTTTGAAGCTGTAACACAGATTTAAAATGACATTACTAAAAAGATTTGCTGCGCTATATGGCTCGACGCCCGCCACGCGTCGTTTGCTTATAAAAGTGCATCCCCCACGGCCGCCTGGCTCCTTTCCCCCGGGCATAGAAGGAGGGCCTGATCATGTTACCTAAGGCTCATCAGCGCGATGGCGAAGTTATTCGACGAGTTATTCCTCCCACTTCTCCAGCACCACGAAGCAATTAGTTTGGCGAGCGGACACTCAACCACTCTGCAGGTGGCCAGAGCGGGTCACTATGGTGCAGCAGCGATTAACCGAAAGGAGAGTGTAATAGTTCGTTCGCTCGACGTAGCACATAAAGTTCTCAGGGCCGGCACTATCACGTCGCGCATTTTATCACTTGCCCTCTACGAATTATATACCGATGAGATCCCAATGCACGGCCTTAAGTTGATCCTCCTGACTGAGTGTCTCAATTGGCTGAGCTTACCGCTCAGATGACATTTGATTATCCTTCCATTCCCACCAAAAAACTCTCTCTGTATCTGGTCTAGGACAGGTACACAGTCCTAGGGCCAAAGGGCCCCCTAACGATGCACCCATATTGATGGTTGGCGCTCGAGACCACGGCCAGATGGCCTTGATGCCGTTCCCCAGCGCCAGAAGAAAGGAGCTGGACTAGAGAATGCTTCAATGCTAGCTCTTTAGTAAAGTAGGTTTAGAAACAATTGCACATATTTTGGAGCTCTTTAAATAATCATCAATCATCAATCTTTCGTTTAAATATTTTTTTACATAAAAGAATAATAGGTAGACTACGTTGTTTATGATTTTTACCATTTAAGTATTCTATTGTTTGTTGAAGAAACGCAATTCAGTATATTAGATAAATAATTCAGTAGTTTAAGCGGGCGAAGCCGCGAGTCGGTCGCTAGTTTTTCTAATATGTAGGAGGGGTCAGTATAAGCTTAAGTTCGGGTTTGTGGGATCGCCAACCTTATTCCCCGGCCGCCATATTAGAAAAAGAGGTGCAAAAGGTCTTCCACGATGTATCCCTACGGGAAATTTCATTCATAATTATTTGAACTAAAGTAACTGTAAGTAACTTTTAGTAATGTACTTATAAGCGATATATATAAATTTGGTAAAATTGTATAACTTTCTTTATTATGTCTATTTCTTTAAATTTTAAAGATTTTATTGTTTTATATAAGTTACATTTTACCACATTTTTTTTAAATATAAAACATTCGTATAATAAAAACGAAATAATGAGAAAATATTTTCGCTCTGGTGTCGAGGAAATATAAATTTAAATACATATTTCATTACCTTGAGTGGAAATTGAACCCACAGCCAGTCGCGTTTACAGCTACACTATGTGCCTCCGATGTAAATATAAAATGTAAATATTTCTTGAGTTCACATACCGAGTACTGGACGGAAGCCTACTTGCTAATGTCATACTTGATCTAATTCAAAAAAGTATACGAAATATTTAGAAGAACAAAAACTTCTTATAGTAAGAACTGTCTTGTAAGAATGGGAAAATGGTAATCACTCATTCCGCCGTGTGGAGATATTTTTCTATCACTATTGAAACAAACGCTGTTAGTTTATTCGTTTATTTTACTCGATATCGGACAGAGAAGAGGGTACTCTGATCTGACAAAGTGCAAGCCTTACGTTGCCGCTTGGGCGTATGTCGACAACGGCGTCCCCTACGGGACTCGAACCGGGGCCTACTGCCGACCATCGTGCTGGGCCCTATACCTAATCTACTACTCAAATTGAATGGAGAGAGATCGAACCCACAACATTTATAGTTACATGCTGCTCCCACGTCGTAGATATGATTTTTTAATCTAAAATAAACAATAAAATTAATTAATGTGAAAAATGGTATTAAGTAAAGCTTAATATTATTTTCGCCAAACCATTATCAGAGTATAAAGTTTTATAACTGTGTGAAAATTAAATCCTCCACAAACGAGCGCCCGCAGGAAAGTTGAAGATGGCTTTGTGTACTTTGGAAATCTTTGCTTTTGCGTCTCTCTATCCTTTTGACCTTTGACGTTTTAAAGTTTCGTCTCTATAAATATTAATTTGTTTATGTGGTAAGGTTTTACAAATATATGTACATTATATATAATATATATACTTAAGATAGTTTTTCTTAATACTCAATTTAGCTAAGTATTAGGTAAACTAGTTTCTTTAATTTATTTTTCATAGGTTAAGCAGCTTCACGCTGTATCTCGCATCCAGTAGGGTAGGCAGAGGGAACCTAGTGTTAAGACACTCCGTTCCCCACTTTCCGCCGAGTTCTGGAGGCATTGCATGTTGAGTGGCGGAACTCAGCGCCGCGACACAAGAGCGAAGAAATGAAAATATAAATATAAATAAATATTTCACTTCTTCAAGTGGGGATAGAACCCACAACCAGTCGATTTGACAGTCACACTTTGTGCCTCTACGCCACGACTGGCACACGACTAAATTTTAATATAGGCCTGAGACCTATATTAAATATTTATTGTAATTAAGTTTATAGCATCAAATAGTCCGAAACAGAGCTATATCCTATGTTAAGATTTATCTATCCAGAGCACAGTAATTCATTAAACCAAACATTAATTAATTCTCCAATGATGTATATCCCATACTGATGAATATCCCTACAGCGTTAGATCGAGGATAGAGATAAGTAATTGTATCCGGATTACGGATAGCCGTGTCGGTGGTTATTGGGATTTATGAGGCATTAAACTTGAATGTATGAATTTGAACGCCTTCGCCAACTGTGGCAAACGATTCGGGTAATTACAACGTTTTGGGAATGGTACTTGACAAACAATAAGGAGTTATTTTATATCGTTTTTAAAATGTTATTTGTGTTTTTGTACACAATTAAAATAGTAATAATAATATTTAAATTATATCGCGTTGACACTTTTGTGATGTAGTTACGTTAAGTATTGTAAGATGAAATAGTATTCTTTTAAAATTTCTTTATATTCTTATATGAACAGTTTCACGTTGTATCCTGCCTTAAGCATGGTAGGCAGGTCTAGTTTTAGGACACTCAGTTCTCCACTGCCCGCTGGATGAGGCATTGGGTGTTGAATGGCGGAACTCAACGCCGTGCCAAGGCACGGCGTTGAGTTCCGCCGTTCCGCCGTTTGGCGGCACGACAAGTCGTTTAACAAAATGAGGAAATGAATATATTAATAAATAATAAATAATTCATTTTCCCGAATGAAATTATTTTGTTTTTGTTATATTAAATGTTAAAATTTTTTTACATGAGTAAACCTTGATCAATTTAAGTAGAATTTAAAAAGTTACATAAAAGTTTTAGAAATAGATTTTTTTGTTTATATGTATTCTCATCCCATATTTAATAGGATATAAGTAAGTCCTAATATTTATATTGTTCTATAACTTTTCAAGAATTTTTATCTTTATGGTTTTAAATATAGTATGAAGAATAAATGATTTTTGAGTCCTTGTCCATCCACTATAAGTTTTTTAGCAAATGTTAAGTTAAACACTTAAGCATGCAGTTATGCATTGTACGCATTTTTTTAGCGACACGCTGTATACTACACACATCAAGGTAGGCACAGGGAACCTAGTGACAAGACATTCCGTTCTAATGCGGAAAAAAGCGGAAAACCTTTTTTTCCGCCGAATTCTAGAGAAATTGCGCTTAGAGTGGTGGAACCCAACACCGCGCTTTGCCTCGACGTCAGAGCGAAAGAAAAAAATAATATTTCATTTCCCCGAATGGGAATCCACAATACCACAACCTGTCCGCCTCTTCTGGTCTGGACAGTAATTGAATGTGTCCCTACAATTTTAAAATGATGAAAACGTTTCTTACAATTTTCGATATGCTTTCTTTTTACAAACCCAAAATTGCTTTTCAAATACATTCAACTTACCTTTTACTTATAGCGTAAATGACATGAATAGGTTCGCAGAATGAGAGACAACATAAAAGGAGCGTTTACCTTTCTTTTGTATACAAACGGACGGTTGAAAAATAGTATTTTTTACATTTTGTATTAAAATAATGTTTTTCTGTATCTGTGTAAGCTTGTGTCAATAGCATAAAAATAGAACAGCATTTAGTAAACAGTTCCTTATAAAATTAGAAACAAAGATAATTAAACTGTCGAAATTGATATGTTTTTATGAAATTTTGAATATAAAATCATTATGGCGCAGTGAGACAGTATGAGTTAAAATATGATTGCAAACGTGATGGTTGTAGGTTCTATCCCCAATCAAAGAAAAGCGGGTAGTTGAATTCTACCATTTAACACGCAAAGTCTCTACGTTCCCTGCTATAATGCAGGATATAGATTAAAGCTAAAAATATAATCTATAACCTAAACTTTTAGATGTAACGTTATATTTATAATCTTAACGCACCTCTTACTTATAGTTTAATGATGTAATGATGATTCTCCGCTTCCCGTCTATTTACAAATTTTACCTTCCGGATAATGAAACCCAACGCCGTGTTAAATTGAGGTATAATATTTACATACTATTGTAGATGCTTTGATAGTTGAAATTGTTTCAATTGTGAAATTTTATTTGGACGCCTTGATGGTGACATCAACTTTTGACATTTCTACCATTTTTCAATATCCTCGGTGTTTGGTCCATGGGCTCTCATATTCTGTATGAATATGAGAGCCCATGGACTACTTTTACATCTAAAGCTTCCTTGGGCGTCCAGGGTTGATTAAATGAGATTAAATGTATACTCCGGTATTATTCAAAATATAAAAGAGATGTTAGGAAATCCTAATTCAGCAAATTTTAATGATGCATTTATAATAATAAATAATTAAAAAACATTTCTAATATTCTTATAAATTTAATATAAAAAATTACAAAATTTACATAAAAAAAATATATTTTAGTTATGAAAAATTGAACCCACTTCCACTTAAAGTAATTCGGTTAGTTTGTCAATCTTGTTAGTGGTCTATTCAGTACCTCTGCGGGTGTACGGCGCACCGTCGATATTGAATGGGCTGATAGTCTATTGTCCTTACCTTGAGGTCTTGCTATAGCAAACTATAAAATATTCACTAAAATTCCTTTTAATTTCATATTCATATTTAATTTTGGTTTTATGTTCTATTTTAAGAGGATTTTATACTATCTAGTGAAAATTAAATATTTTAATCACGAAAATAATAGTTGACTTGACGATCGTACAATTTTTTTATCGTCCTGTATAATATTTTTTTTTAGCTTCACACTGTATCTCGCATATATTAGAGTACGCAACGGAAACCTAGTGTTAAGACACTCTGTTCCCCATTTTCCGTCGAATTTTCGAAGCATTACGTGTTGAGTGGCGGAACCTCGTTGCCTCGCACCAAAGCGAAGAAATAAAAGTATTAATAAAAAATAATTTATTCCTCCGGTCGGAAATTGAAACCAAAACCGTTGCATTTACAGTCACACGCGTGTCTGTGCCACGATGGCCTTAATAATTTGCTTTATAATAATATAATCAAATACCAATTAATAAGCGCTTATGCCAAGTAATCTTCTTTTGAGCAACTCATTTTTATTATAAATGAAAAATAAATTATGAACGTCACGTATTTTACGTCATGTGTATACGTGTCATGTGTTTTACTATTTATCTTCTTTACATTCTATTATTTATAATTTGATTCTTTAAATGATGTAAAATACTGAAATGAAAATGAAATAGTTTAAATTAGAGATATATTCCATTGGTTTCTCTAATTTAAACTATTACATGACATTCGTTAATTACATCTTAGAACTATAATCTTGATGTCGGTGATGATGGCTAAGTTGTCAATATCTATTTAAAGATTTTTTTTAATATTATTTTATTCTTTAAATTTATCTTTTTTTAGCTTCACGCTGCAAATAGCAGTGTAGGCACAAGAAATCTGGGAACCTAGTGTAAAGACACTCCATTCCTTACTTTCCGCCGAATTCTGGAGATATTATGTGTGTGAAATTTATTTAAAAGTTGATAATGTATGCTTAAACGAAGTCTTAAAATTTAATACATGTGTACGTATAAACGTTTTTTTTTATCAGCTTCACGCTGTATCCCGCACACAGCAGGGAAGACACTCAGTTCCCACAGTTCAGTATTCGGAGGAACGAATACTGGAGCCATTCCATTCGTACATTCATAATAAAATAATTGAATTTGGGATATTAGCGAATATTATTAAAGCCTAATAGAATATGGTTTGACTGTAACTGCCACTTTATATCAGTGTAACATCTGTTTCCTACTTAATAGGAGTCAATGAAAGATTCGTTGTTAATTATTGTACTACCCTTTGCCTACCACGCATATATTAATTAAAATATACAGAATTTGAGAAAAAAATTAAATTTATATAATATTTACGAAGTCTCACAAGAAAAAGAAATATAATCTAAAGAAGAGAACATATAGTAAAAGCCAGTCACTATAGCATCGTCAAAAGATACCCCCGAGCACTGGCTAACTAAATAAACAGCTCAATTCCACTATCCGAGTGGCTCCGTCAGTCTCTACTACGTACTAAGTTAATTAGAGCATCTTGCACGACTCGAAGGATTATTACGTAATTCTAAAGCTAATTCATTGCAGTCTCATTGCAAACACAAAATAACATTAACATAAAATAACAATCCAGTCGTGGCGCAGCGGCACAAAGTGTGACTGTAAAACCGATTGGTTGTGGGTTCGATCCCCACTCGATGAGATGAAATATTTACTTAAATTTATATTTCCATTTCTTCGCTCTGGTGTCGAGGACAAGCGCGGCGTTGAATTCTGCCACTCAACACGCAATGCCTCCAGAATTCGGCAGAAAGTGGGGAACGGAGTGTCTTAACACTAGGTTCCTTCTGCCTACCCTGCAATGTGCGGGATACAGCGTGAAGCTGATAAATAATAAAATAACAAACTTATCTATATTTAAAATTAGTAAAAAATAAATTGTAATAATATGTGTAGCTTGAGGTCATTCGTGGCGCAAGGGGAACAAAATATATAAACGCGATCGGTCGTGGTTTCGATTCCCAATTGAGGAAATTAAATATTTATATTTCCATTTTCTTCGCTCTGGTAATTTCGAGGCAATGCGCGGCGTTTGTGTTCCGCCAAATTATCATGTGTACCCGCACACAGCAGGGTAGGCAGAGGCTAAAAAAATAATAAACACGTATAGCTGTAATATTGAACACTTCGCAGTGTGTTGTTATACTTGACTGAATGCGTTGGTTGTACGGCTAAATCTCAGAGAATATATATATCTATATATATTCATGTGGAAAGGATAAAATATTAACTCTAAAGTTTCCATCGTACATTGTGTAAAAAAGGATAATACATTGGAAGGTAATACGATACAACTTATTTAGTTTGTCAATAAAAATTCAAACTGACACTCTAAAAGATAACTAACGCATAACCTACTAAAAATCAAATCTAGTATTGATACGAGTAAAATTGAGAACGAAAATTGTAAGCAAAACATCAAATACAAAGCCAGGTTGGTCGTGATTTATTCATTACTTTTGCATATCGAGTGGCGGTAGTGCAGTCACTACAAGTGCGTCGTTTGACGTATTTATTAAAGGTGCTCATCAAAATGCAAAATCCTTGTATGAATAATTCAATAAAGCTGCGTGATCCGTACCCGATATCGTCGATATTTCCGTAGAGAACACCATTTTAAATAACTGACGTCAATTTTGACAGTAATTGTCAGATTGTGTCTTTTTTTCTTATTTTTCATATTTAATGGGGTAAACGGAGAAAAGCTAATTTTCACTAGATACTTATATATCACAAAAACTGGCCAGCGAAATCTATATAGCGAATTTAGCACACACATATACAGCTTCACGCTGTATTCTGCAACTAGCAGGGTAGGAAGTTTGTTAGTTTGTGTTAAGACACCCCATTTCTCATTTTCTGCCGAATTCTTGAGGCAATGTGTGTTAGGTGGCGTAACTCAACGAAATGCTTTATCTTGTATCCAAACAAGGAAAAGCAAATACTACAATCTTTCTCAAATCGAACTACAATTGTTGCGTTGACGGTCAGATGCTGTTCCAATACCACAGTTCTTTTATAATTGATTTAACTTACCTTCACGCTGTATTCCTAGCGGGGTAGTCAGGGAGAACGGATTATCAACCTCTTCATACATCCCTCCAAAGGTTACTCATGCTTTTTACGTGACCTTCCTCCCGTATCCTTGATATTGTATTTTCGAAGATCATCTGAAGTCTCCCCCTCTTTTGACGTGCCCAAACCAGTTGAGCACGTCCTTCTTGGGAGCTAAAAATAGCACTTTTATAACTATTGGTATCCATTCACTGAATGCGATACCAATATTTATAAAATAAAAGCTTGAGATAATATTAAATAATTTTATGTAAGAAATATTTCAATTTTCTATTAAGCATACGCTCAAATAAGAATAAGAGAACTTAAAAAACCTTAATATAATGAAAGTCGTCATGTACAATATCCATACGACAATTTTCTCATTTTAGATATAGCTTAAGGGCATCGTAGTATAAGAAATAAAGGAAAATTTTAATAACGGTACGTAGAGAGAACGTTTACTTAAACAAAGAGTGCTCGGGCCGCCCTTAGTATGGAAATAGATTGCTTGAAAATACTTTTATTTGGATAAAAACTACATTCGTGTTTTTGTATATTATATGAGTGGTGTGAGAGTAATGAAAACTCATTACTGGAAGCCATTATCTGATGCCAGTGGCGCAGGGGTATAAGCGTGCGGCTGTAAACGCGATGGGCTTAGAGCCGTGTTCGATTCCCACTCGAGTATCGATTTCCTCGACTGGGAACCGAACACAAGCCATCACGAAAATAGAAAAATATTTAATATTTTCATTTTCTCGTTCTGGTAACGTAGAAGCAATAATTAGTTTATTATGGCCCTAGGAAGGCTAGTGTTGGTGCTTTTACAGTAGTCTAACATGCTTTATTATTATTCAACGACCTTACCTTACGTACCTATATTGTTTTACAAAAGACAAATACAAAACAAAATAAAAGCATGGTGTTCGAACTCCTTCCATATGGTAAGCTTAACGGGATTAATCTCGATTTTTTTGGTTTGCATTTACAAATCTAAAAATATTTAATTATATCAGTTCTTCTTCCGTTGAGGCTGTCGTGGCGCTGGGTACGAGCGTGCAGCTGTAAATGAGACGGTTGTTGCTTTGATTTCTACTAAAGGGAATAAAATATTTTATATTATGATTGCCCCCGCAAGGCCAAGCGCAGTGTTGAGATCCCCCACTTAACACGTTAATCTTCGTTCAGCGGAAAGTGGGAAGCGGAAGTGTCTTAATGGGAACGAAGTGAAAAAAAAACAGTATAAGTGTTTTTTCTCTTTTTTTCTGGCTAAAAGGAAAATGTATATATATTTATTCAACCGGCATCTCTTTGAAATTCGTGTTAGGCACAGTCCCCTCTAAATCATTTACGCTGTGGGCGCCTTGGGAGGAAGCCCGGAAATACAGACTACGACGGCATGTACTAAAGGCCAGCCTTTCAAAGAGGCGAGGTGCAAAGCATATGATCGCTTTAGTGATCCCTTGACGTCTTAGTGTTTCATTTCTGATGAGATTGAAAATGCTCCATTCTTACCACATTACTTGAATTTTAGATAGAAAAGTACTTATTATTGAAAATACCTGGTAATCATATTATTCTCTTTAAAAGCTGCCCATTATATGATTTTTTTTCAGCTTCACATTGTACTCTTCATGTAGCGGTGCGAGCCTAGTATTAAGATACTCCAATCCCCAATTTCTGACGAATTCTGGAGGCATTGCGTGTTGAGTGGTGAAATTCAACGCCGCGTGTTGCCTTGACACCAGAAGGCAGCACGGAAGAAATGAAAATATTTAATATTTAATTTTTTCGAGTGGGAATCGAACTGACAACCTGTCGCGTCTACAGTCATAAACTAGTGCCCCTACTTCAGACTTGCCTCCTGATATTATATAAAACGTGTTTTATAATAATTATGAATTGTTAAACTACACCAGTCGCTTTGATGTATAATATCGGTATTTTAGCGGTGTACGCCTAACAGAAAGTTGTCAAAGTTGAAAGTTGTTGAGTTTATGCGGGATTCAGTAAATATTTAAGGTAGACTCCCAGTACTTTATGCATAAAGGAAATCACAAAGTATTTTTGATCTTTTTGACTGCCGCGCACTTTGTATGGGCTCCTTGAGTATTTAAGTAATTATATTTGGACTAAAATATATCCTAATAATTACTTATGTACTCCATAAAATGTGTAACTTGTGTAAAAAGAAAAAAAAACTAAATTTAATAAGAATGAACCCATGATTATAATTTATTGAGTCAGACGCTGTCCCACTGCACCACAATGGACTCAAGTGTATACCAAATTATTATAAAATAAAATTAAAAAATATATAATATATATTCAATCGGCGTTAAGTCGAAAAATAAGATTCTACAAGAGTGGTTGTTTGTACGAAAGTTGTAGAAAATTGAATAAGCTTTTTCGACGAATTTAGAGCTAGTTTGTGTGGACCAAACTTCACGTTCATTACCAAAGGAAAATAGGGAAAATAAAATAGTAAACATTTGTTCTTCTACTTACTTTAATATTTAAAATTAGAGTGCTTGCATTTGAAAGAATATTCTATTTGAGGCCATTGCGGCGCAGGGGCACAAAATGTGATTGTTAAACCGACTGGTTGTGAGTTCGATCCCCACTCGAGGAGATGAAATATTCTATAACTTAAATTTACATTTCCATTTCGTCGCTCTGGTGTCGAGGCAAAGCGCGGCGTTGAGTTCTGCCACTCAATACGCAATGCCTCCAATTCAGCAGAAAGTATGGAACGGAGTGTCTTAACACTAGGTTCCCTGTGCTTACCCTGGTGTTTGCGGGATGCAACGTGAAGCTGATTCAATTTTATAGTAATAAACATAAAAAAAGATATTTAAAAGCACAACCAACCACAACGTAAAAAGTTTATCTCTTGTTACACTGTGAAATATGTATGTTGTAAATAAGTTTTATGCTGCAATTAGCTTGTGCTAATGTTAAAAAAAAAATTACAATTTTATTTTTTACATTTTTGCAATTATAATAAAACTACAGCTCATCGCTGTCTGTATTTGGAAGATGTATGAATAAAAATGTTATTGAGTGCATTTATTCATGTAATAAAAAAATATTTTTTAATTTTTTGTGTTTGTATATGCTTATCTTAGAATTGGCTTATCTGGCAATGGCATGTGAGAATATTGTTGTAAAATAAGAATTTTATTAAAGTGGTTGAAATTTTGTGAACGGATATTATAATAAAAGTAAATTAATTAATTATAATAAAATTAAGTAATTAATTATAATAAAAGTACTTTCCTATCAAGAAAGTTATTTTCAGATAGTCTTTTTAATAATTATATTAAAAAATCAGCACTTAAAAAATCACAACTTTCGTACAAACAACCACTCTTGTAGAATCTTATTTTTCGACTTAACGCCGATTGAACATATATTATATATTTTTTAATTTTATTTTATAATAATTTGGTATACACTTGAGTCCATTGTGGTGCAGTGGGACAGCGTCTGACTCAATAAGCTATAATCATGGGTTCATTCTTATTAAATTTAGTTTTTTTTTCTTTTACAACACAATATAATTACTTAAATACTCAAGGAGCCCATACAAAGTGCGCGGCAGTCAAAAAGATCAAAAATACTTTGTGATTTCCTTTATACATAAAGTACTGGGAGTTTCCCTTAAATATTTACTGAATCCCGCATAAACTTTCAACAACTTTCAACTTTGACAACTTTCTGTTACGCGTACACCGCTTAAATACCGATATTATACATCAAAGCGACTGGTGTAGTTTAACAATTTATAATTATTATAAAACACGTTTTATATAATATCAGGAGGCAAGTCTGAAGTAGGGGCACTAGTTTATGACTGTAGACGCGACAGGTTGTCAATTCGATTCCCACTCCAAAAATAATTAAATATTAAATATTTTCATTTCTTGCCTGCTGCCTTCTGGTGTCGAGGCAACACGCGGCGTTGAATTTCACCACTCAACACGCAATGCCTCCAGAATTCGTCAGAAATTGGGGATTGGAGTATCTTAATACTGGGCTCCCAATGCTACATGAAGGGTACAATGTGAAGCTGAAAAAAAATCATATAATGGGCAGCTTTTAAAGAGAATAATATGATTACCAGGTATTTTCAATAATAAGTACTTTTCTATTTAAAATTCAAGTAATGTGGTAAGAGTGGAGCATTTTCAATCTCATCAGAAATGAAACACTAAGACGTCAAGGGATCACTAAAGCGATCATATGCTTTGCACCTCGCCTCTTTGAAAGGCTGGCCTTTAGTACATGCCGTCGTAGTCTGTATTTCCGGGCTTCCTCCCAAGGCGCCCACAGCGTAAATGATTTAGAGGGGACTGTGCAAGCCTAACACGAATTTCAAAGAGATGCCGGTTGAATAAATATATATACATTTTCCTTTTAGCCAGAAAAAAACAGAAAAAACACTAAAACTGTTTTTTTTTCCACTTCGTTCCCATTAAGACACTTCCGCTTCCCACTTTCCGCTGAACGAAGATTAACGTGTTAAGTGGGGGATCTCAACACTGCGCTTGGCCTCGCGGGGGCAATCATAATATAAAATATTTTAGTCCCTTCAGTAGGAATCAAAGCAACAACCGTCTCATTTACAGCTGCACGCTTGTACCCAGCGCCACTACAGCCTCAACGGAAGAAGAACTGATATAATTAGATATTTTTAGATTTGTAAATGCAAACCAAAAAAATCGAGATTTCCCGTTAAGCTTACCGTATATTCATCATTCATTCTCAAGCCCTATCCTCGGGCATCATTCAATCTCAAGCCCTATCCTCGGGCAATATTATTTTCCTTGTTCCTGAAACTCAAACAATATAAGCTTAGACTTGCACACATCATAATAACTTTTTTATCAACCTAATTACATTAACATATAATTCCTTCAAATTTATGAATTTGAAAATCTATTCAAATAACTTTGACATTCGAAATTCATAAAAATTAATAAGTTAACCGACACTGTATAATCTGGCCATAAATGCACATAAATGATATTTTATCTTTACAATTACACGACTTTTAATCGT
>DWQW01007293.1:0-15187 GCA_018249695.1 Heliconius erato demophoon | reverse complement strand
AAACAAAGCAATTGGTGAAATTTTCAAGTAAATCGGTTCAGTACTTTCAGAGAAAAATGCGGACAGAAATATGTCGACAGACAGACAGACAGACAGACAGACAAGAAATTCAAAAAAAATCTTTTTGTTTTCTATCATTCTTTTTAAGTGTCCCTCTATCCATTTCAGTCAAAATTACTAAATGTACAGACAAAATATTTTTACTGTCTTATTATATATAGAGATAAATTATTTTCTCAAATTCAAAAATAGTTTATATTTTTCACCTGACTATTAGCATATAAAGGAATAATCGATAAATATTAAAAAAACGTTCAAAATTACACTATAATACCATATTAGTACCATATTGTACTGTCGATAGTAATTGAAAAATAGTTATACTACGGGATATCTTTATATGAAATTCTTATTGAAGCTGTTCTTTTTTGTCACAATTTTGAATAATATATTCTATAGAGGAGTTAGACATTCTTTTTATTCTTTCACAATAATATATATTTATAGTTTTTAGAGGTTACTCTATACTAAGATGGCGGCTCCGTTCCCGCGTTTAGGTCTTTGATGCAGCCTAAGATGCAGATTATATGATAATATATCTATATAAATAATTATTATACAAAACAAAGGAACGAAAAGAAGAAATGCAGTTATATTGCATTTTTTCTTTTTACTGTGGTTGAAACATTTAAAAAAATTGCATACAATTAATTTATTTTGAGTATAAAATAAAATTTAAAGAAGAAATGAATATAAATTAATATTTCATCTCCTTGAGTAGGGATCGAACCCACAACCAGTTGATTTACAGGCACATATAATAATTATATTTATGGTAGACTAAAACGCATTAAATGTACTTTCTTCTTTTAAATTGTGGTTAAATAAATTGGGAAGATAAATGATATTTTCGTCTTAATAATTTAAATTAAAATTATATAATTTAGCTTCACTTGCGAGTAACCGACGTAATTTGATTATGTCAGATTTTTATTTCACCTACTAAAATTTCTTTATACTCCACGATGATAGTCATCATATAAATTGCTTTAGTCTTTGAGCTATTAACAAGCCAAAATTCATTTATTTCCACCCAAAAGCTATCATTATTTTAAGAAATTACCTTTTAAGGAAACTATAATTAAAACCGGAATGAACCCAAAAAAGATGTACTTTCGATTATCGATATATTTCATCGATTTCTATTTCGTAGTTTTTCCGTGATTGAAAAAACAAACAAACAGACAGCCAGACAAACATACAGAAAGAAATTCTGTTGATTTCTTTTTTTCTTTCTATAATCGATTTGTTACTTTTTTGTTTATATCTTTCATGTAGATAGAGATGATGCTCATCTATACTATCACTATATTTAGAATAAAAATTTACAAATATCCTATACTTAAAACCATAAAAGCTAAGTCACAAAGGTTGCAAGAACAATAAATATCTACTGTTAATTTTCTTTGCTATTAAAAGCATTTGCGTAATAACTCCTCAGTTCTTTGTTTATTTACTTATTATTGACTTCGCTACTGAGCCCTGTGGCGCAGGAGCACAAACGTGCACAGGTTGTGGATCGATTCTCGTTTGAAGAAATAAAATATTTAATATTGTCATTGCCTCGCTCTCGTAACGTGGAAAAGTGTGGCGTTGAGATTCGTTCCATAATACGCATTTCCTTAAGAATTTGTTAGAAAGTGGGTAAAGATAGTGTCTTAATGGGAACAGAGTATCTACATAATATTTACATATGTGTATTTTCTTTTTCCCTCTGCCCTCTCCTATGTGCGGCATGCAGCGTAAAGGCAAAAAAACTATATTACCAAATTCAAAGTAAACAGAATTTTTAAATTCCTTTACGTGTAAGTAAAACACCTGAAGTACAACTAAAATTTCAAGAACATCGATTATAGCTTCAATTTGAGCACACCAATTTGAACTCTAATTCCACAGATATAAGTATTAAAATTGTGTGTAATTTTAACTGTACCTTACAAATTTTAACATGCAAATTTCATTCTTAGATAAAGGCACGTAGCTGCCCGTTGATCTAGTAAACAAAGTTTGCATATTGAACACTTTGTATATAGGGTTTAGAGAACCAGTATATTAAAATATAATTATAATAATGCGGCGTTAAGTTCCACTACTCAACACCCAATATTATATAGACTTAAAGAAATCTATTAAAGACATTTTAAGCCACCAGTACAAAAATAGTCTAATAAATGCTTATATTTCTTCTTTATAAAATATCGCGGTATGTGTGTGTGTGTTTTATAAGTAGCGCTGAGGAACACGCTGTATAGGGTTTTTGGATATTCCACTCGTCCCGCAATATTAAAATTTCAACACAAAATAGAAGTAGAGACCAGTCAGGCTGGTTGTGGGCTCAAACCCCACACGAAGAAATAAAATATTTATTTAAATCTATATTTGCATTTCACTCTGGCCTTAAGGCAAAGTGCGGCGTTGAGTTCCGACACTTCACACGCAAGTCCTCCAGAATTCAGCGGAAAATGGGGAACAGAGTGTCTTAATACTAAATTCGATCCGCCTACCTTGCTGTGTGGGGGATACAACATGCTGATTTGAACAGACATACACTCGACTGGGAATCGAATCTTCGACCGTTTCCTTTAAAATCAGCTATAATAGAAAAAAGAGAAATACGATTAAGTATTTCCATTTATTGTTCTCTATAAGAATATTGTTTGCTTACATTGTGTTGTTGGCTTATATGAATACAATGTATTGTTAATATAAAGTAAACCTATCACATTAGAATACAATAACAATAATTATTTTGTAGAACAATTAACTATTTTTTATTCAGATATCTTTTAAATTTGTACTAAATTCATGATAAATTAAGAAGCCATTTTTTTCTTAGCAGAGGAAAAAAAATATATTAAGACACTCTGTTTCTTCACTTTTCGCCCGATTTTCGAGACATTGAGTGTGGAACTGGTGAAACCAATGCTAGGAAATACATAATACCATTAATCCAGTGGATTCAGAACCCACACCTGCCTTACTTACGGCTTCGATGGCCTCCATTATATAGTTACGTATTAAAATGCAACTCGGTTTATAGGTACACCCAATCGATTTTTCTAGTGAAATTTAAATTTATTATGAAACAATGGGATTATATTGTAATTAAGGTCGTAAGCTGGTAACCGAAATA
The DNA here is from genome assembly GCA_018249695.1 of Heliconius erato demophoon. Lineage (NCBI taxonomy): Eukaryota > Metazoa > Arthropoda > Insecta > Lepidoptera > Nymphalidae > Heliconius > Heliconius erato. Next base: position 11,994 of record DWQW01007293.1, on the reverse strand, counting down.
CATAAAGTATAATACATATACAATACTAATACTTATATACTGCATTTACTCATTTATATTTGTAGGATAAAGTTTAGAACATATGACAATAGTAGTTCGAAATTTTGAAAATGTTTAATATTTTATACTAGTGACCCGCTCGCGGCTTCGCCCGCTTGAATAATTATTAATTTACTAATCTGCATGTTTCTTATTTTCTAACAGCAATATCATTTTGAAAGCAACAACTATACATATATTATTCTTGGAAATAGTATAACTGTCAAATTTTTAAACCAATTGAAATTAGTAGAAAGTCAAAATTGAACCCGCGTGTCGAATTTTGCGTTATAACCTTCAGTTAATTTTCTTTGCTTTGCTAAGTCTCTCCAATCCTGCGCATTCAAGTAATCTCATTAAGTCGCGGGGTACGGCAGGCGACTCTAACATACCTGGAAGTGGAGGTATGTACTCTCATGAGGTCAAAAATGACCCAACCAACTACATTAGCAAAAATAGCGACTCCAACAAAATCTGGCAAAAAACAAAGATCAGAGTGTCTTGATACTAAATATTCCTTGAATACCCTGATAATAGTGGATTTTTTTTTTTTTTTTTTCGACTGGATTTAATGCTGTTGACCTGGAATGGTCTTGACAGCGTCACCGGGCTGGGAGGGGCGAGTGTAGCTCGCCCCTGAAATAATAGTGGATAAGGCGCGAGGATAATAAATAGAATTGTATTTTATGAACGAACAAAAAATATCAGCTTCACACTGTATCCCGCACACAGCAGGGTAGGCAGAAGGAACCTAGTGTTAAGACACTCCGTTCCCCACTTTCTGCCGATTTCTGGAGGCATTGCGTGTTGAGTGGCAGAACTCAACGCCGCGCTTAACCTCGACACCAGAGCGAAGAAATGGAAATATAAATTTAAGTAAATATTTCATCTCCTCGAGTGGGTATCGAACCCACAACCAGTCGGTTTTACAGTCACACCTCGTGCCACTGCGCCACCACTGGCCTCAAAAATATAAATCTTATAACGGATGTTTTATTCAATATAGTAAATATATTCCGATCTATGGTCAAACGAAAGACCTGCGTCAAAATTACGCATGATTATCTTTAACGAACGTAAAAATATTACTGTAGTATAGGGTTAATATAACTGAAATTATATACACAACTATATAAAAATATAGATATTTAATATAAACACGCAATAAAATTGAAACCGTCGTGTTGCAGTGCATATTGTCTGACTGCAAACACCGCGGTTGCGATTTCGATTCCCATACAAGGATATAAATTATTTTAATTTTTCCCACTTTGGTAAAAAGACAAAGCGCAGCGTTGAGTTCCACCACTCAACACGTAATGTCTCGAAAATTAGTTGGAAAATGAAAAACAGAATGTTACGAATAGCACTAAGCTATTCTAACTATGCGGGCACAAGCGTAAAGAGTTTTTTTCTATGTTAAGTTGTCCTTGCATAGCATGGTAGGCAGAGGGAACCTGGGAAACTAATTTTATTAAGACACTCCACTTCCATTAAGACACTTCCGATCCCGTTTCTATTATTTGTTTCCGTTTCTATTTTTATATAAAAAAATACACCACGTATTAAAACTAGACGTACCTATCTCATTCTACATACTCGTACGCATCGAGAGACTACTGTAACCTTAGAGACTACTTTAACACTATTTAAAACTTTTTTTAACACTCCAATTTAAATTAATTTTTAATTTGTAAACTAATCTTTGCTAAACTTAAACTATGCGAATCAGTTCAAATATTATTAAGAGTTCAAATATTATTATTAAGAGTAAAGCGGGAACGGGACTTTTCCCGCTTTACTTCTAATTATAACACTGGCTTCCCTCTGCCTAGCCCAGCTATACGCGGGATACAGGGTGGAGCTGAAAAAATCTTACCTTATATTTATTTAGCAAAATTTTGCTATTTTATCACTTATTTAAATATATATAACACACGAAACTTACAATGAACACAACCGACACGTCTTTATGTAGCGTTTTTGAACTTTGAACGAAACGTTTTATACTATATGCATTTGTATTTGTACTTATTTACAATATTTTTAATACCATGTGATTCATGCGGGTTTGTTTTGGAAAATATAGAATTTTTTCCAAGGAAGCGTGGCACAGTGAAGAGGCACTATGGTTGTGGTTCGATTCCTGGTGTAGCGTTTAATTTTACAACTCACACACGCAATAACAAGGTATAAGGCGTTAAGTGGAGAATGTTTGGACAATGTTTTAATTCTATATTTTCTCTTTTTCTACCTACATTTCACGCTATGACTAGCGCATAGTGGAGTAGGCCGATGGAATTAAGTGCTAAAATTCTGCGTCAGCATTTAAATTCTTTCTTTCCCCACTTACCACCGAATTCTTGAGGCGTTACGTGTTGAGTGATGAAACTCAACGCCGCGCGTTGCCTTGCTACTAGAGCGAGGAAATAAAAATATTAAATACTTCTATCCCCTGAGTGGGAATCAAACCCACAACCGTCGCGTTTACAGACACACGCTTATGCCCCTGAGCCACGACAGCCTCTGTATATAAATTTTTATTATGTATTTAATTTTTTACGATGTATTTAGTCGTATATTTTCATTTATAAAAGTTACAGTCTGTACCTACTATAAAATTCTACAATCGATCTCAGATTTGCACTTCAATTATTTAAAGTTAAAAACATTTATCTATATCTATATATTATGTATATTTAATAAAACTGTAAAGGAGGTAAAATCAGTACATTTAATATAAAAAAAAATACTTCTGGAGGACCTAATACAAGTAGCAGAAGATAAAAATATGATTTTTGGAATTCTTGTCTGTCTGTCTGTTGGTCGCGATTTAAGCAAAAACTACCTACTGGACGGATTTAAATGAAACTTCTTTTGTTACATAGTCTTCGGCTACATATAAGCCATTATTTATTTTCAAGGTCCGAATACCTCATGTAAAACCTCTAGTGGCCCGTCTAATCTATAAGATATATCAATACAATCTTTAGGAAAAGTTGATCAACGTGATGAGCACTTTCTGTTGACATAAAAAAATGGGGGTCCAATGTGGAACCCCAGCCACCAAGTTAACCTTTATAAGATGTAATGAACCCTCTCAAAATAAATGTTTCTACGTAATAAGCACTTTCTCTCGACGTTTTTTTTACTAATATATTAATTAGAATTATTTTTTTACAACTTCTATACTATTATTATTATAAAGCTAAAGATATTATTTAGTTGACACGGTAATCTCAGAACAAAAAAATCTCTATATAAAACCACGATATAACTTATTGGAGTGGACAACAATAGAAAAATGTAGCAAAAACTAGAGAGCTTACGTACGTCAGCCGCGTTACGCAAAAATTACATGTGACAAAATTGTTCTCCTTAAAAAGTTCTAAATGAAAATCCATGACAGCAAATGTCTATCTCCTAAGCATAATCTATACAACCATTTAAAATAATTCAGTATTTACTACCCACTAAATAAAAACATTAGATATTATGTCCGTTTACTGGAGATTATAATTTCCTTTGGATTTTTAGCTTCATGTTGTATACGTCGCAGGGTAGGCAGACGGAACCTTATGTTGCCTATTTTCCGCCGAATTCTGCTGGTATTATGTGTTGACGGTTGAGTGCGAGAATTCAAGGCCAAACTTTGCTCGACACCAGAGCAAAGAAATAAAAAAAAATAAATCATTTTCTCGAGTGGGACTAGAACCCACAATCTGTCGCATTTACAGTCGCACTTTGTGCCCCTGAACCTTTTCCTGGATATATTTTAAATAATTTTAGAAGTCAAACTTAGCATATACGCAACCATGTATCCATATAATGAAGAATAAAACATTACTGTTTTTAATAACTCATAGCAAAGTGACCCTAAGTCACTTTGCTTTCTGGATGGAGAAATATAACTATTTCTCCATCCACTAATATCATTTATTTCAGGACTATGTGAATGTATCAGGCTGAAATTAATATCAAATATAGAAGTCAAAAGTCCCTTGAAGTACAGAAAATATAAACTTCTAAGTTAACGAAATCAAAACATACGATTGTTTCTGTTTTTTATTTTTATCATTTTGTATGATAAAAATAAAAATTAATTCGCCGTTTTATCAATCGTATAGGGTATGGTATCAATCGTATACTTCCCTTTGAATTTCGACTTCAGCGGAAAGTGGGAAACGGAGTCTTCACGCTAGATTCCCTCTGCTTACTCTGCTGTGTGCGGGATGCAAAGTGAAGCTGATTTATTTATTTTGTTTTCTAAAACTAAACATTTTTTTACAATTTATAGTATCTCAAAAACTCTGAAAAAATATATAATAATTATCATAGATTAAATTTCTCATTTATGTGTATAAATAAACATAGGCACTAAGGAAGAGATGTCATCTGGCCCGGTCGATTTGTGGATGTCCAAAGAAGACAGAGTTCGCCTAACAGTTTATGCAGCTAAATCCTTTAGTATGGTTATCTAAGCTGTTATACACTTAATAAATCTTAATTGAAATCTTTTGGGATTTTTTCTGCTTTATTTAATAGAAAAATATGTATGTTTTTCGTATCTAGCTATCTATCTATCTAGGTAGGCGATCGGTACGCTTTCATGACAAATATGTTTTTTCCCTGCTTACATCCCCGACAGACAGACAAACGCAAATATTACAAAGTGTTTATTTACGTTTTTTTATCGCGGTAATAACTATATACACTTGTAAAAACACGGTTTTCTCTTGAAGTCACATAACTTCAATTCAATTTTTATATATATTATAGATAATTTATCTATCATTATTGTTTTAAATCAGATATTACAACAGATCTTTATTTTTATACAGGTTTAGGTTCACCACTAAGATTCTACATCAGATGTCGAAGTCGAAATCAATTATAGCCACAGACAAACGGATAGACACTTTTTTACAATTTTATTATCATATAGATCAGGGATTCCCAACCTTTTCTTGATCAAGGAACACTTTTATATCATTCTTGGTAGCAGGGACAAATATGCATGTAGGTATAATAAAAATTAACTGTGATAATCAAACAGAAACTTTACCTCACCATCCCCAATCATAAAATTAAAATCGTTCGCGGACCATATTTAGGCTTCTGCGGACCACTGGTGGTCCGCGGTTGTGGTGGCGGTGGTGGTTGGGAACCAGTGATATAGATAGTCAGATAGATGATTCGCGAACGAAGTCGCGGGCACTGCTAATATGAAATATTATTATTATACATTTTTTATTTTACAATATTTCAATTTATACATAAGTAACTTGAGTAGTAATTACTTAAGTACTTAATTTAAGTAGTAGTAAGCTGTATTAATACTTAAAACAGTAAGAAGGCTATTCTTAATGTTCATGTTCATTTTCAGAAGTTAATCGTTGTAATAAAAATAATGTTATTTTTGTCAGCTTCACGCTGTATCCCGCACACAGCAGGGTAAGCAGAAGGAACCTAGAGTTAAGACACTCTATTCTTCATTTTCCGCCTAAATCTGGAGGCATTGCGTGTTGAGTGGCAGAACTCAACGCCACGCTTTTGCCTTGACACCAAAGCAAAGAAATGAAATTATACATGTTTAAATAAATATTTCATTTCTTTGAGTGGAGATCGAACCCACAACCAGGCGAATTTGCAGTCACACTTTGTGCCTCCCACGACTGGCCTCAATTGGTGGTATGCCACAATAAAGTGAATTTAATTTAACCCTGCACTGTCGATTTTAAACAATACGTTTAATAAAACAATTGTCATATCTACCAAACGACCCCTATTCTATGTCAATGTTGAGTAGTTTGATAAAATTAAACAGTTAATAAGCAAATTGTAGAAAAATGATGTTAATTCGGACGAATTAAATCTTAAATAAATATTTGACGTTCATAATAACTGTGAAACATACGTCATTCAATAGGTCTTGTACTGAAAACTAGGTAGCTCGCTTGCGGCTTCGCCCGCTTAAACTGCACAATTTTTTTTAACAATATGATTTACTTTCGTATTCTAATAACACTGTCACTTTAATACAATACCTATTTAATATACACTACAGTAAAGCCAATTGAAAAAAAGTATATCAATTTAATCAAACAAAGTATTTTAAATTGTTTATATTTTTCCAATTATAGATAGATTGCAATAAAAGAAACACACAATGTTTAGAGAAGTTTGTTAAAATGCAATAGTGGAAACAATAATAAATATATATATTATCCATTATAATATTAGTATGGATAAGAAAATTAAATTATTAAATAAATTAATGTATATATAAACAAATAAAATTATGATGTTACTGCTAAAACAATATTTCATTAGTTCATTCACAGCGATTAAGCAGATAAAATTTAAAAAATATATATACTCGTACATATACATATTATAAAAATAAAAAAATACATATTCGCACTCATATACATATATATATATATATATATATATATATATATATATATATATATATATATATATATATATATATATACATTATTTTATTTTTTTTTTGTTTTATTTATTATTTATTATTTAATTAAATTATTTAATTTATATTATATGTGTGTCTCTCTTATTCTCTACTTGTCACTCATCCACTTCCACTGGTTGGCTGGAAGAGATCTCTTAAGTCCACCTTTGTGAACTAAATGTTTGTAATGTTGTTTTTTAATCTATATTTAAGTACAATAAAAAATATTACATTATTTAATATTTCCACCAAAATAAATGACGCCGTTGTAATGCATGGGCACAAACGTACGACTGTGAACGCAACAAGTTTTAGGAAAATATGTAGATAGTATGGAAGATTTAATATTCTCATTTTCTCACTCTATTTGAAAAAATGATAAGCTCATTAATATGCTTCATTAATATGCTAATAATATTATATATTCAAAGTTTTTTCTTTAATTCTCTTATTATTCAAAAGAAATAAAATTTGAATGTTTCTTTTCACAGAACTAAACTAACTAAACGAAAATCAAATAAATATACATATTTTATTTATTTTTTTGTTAAGTATAGAAGGCTAAGACGAATTCAATATTAGTATATAGACTGTTCTGTTCTTTTATTAAACCAAAAGTGTAATCTGTAAAAAGTGTAAAACCAAAGTGTGTAATCGTCTCCCTCAAACGGAAATCGAACCCACATAAGTCACACGCTTGTGCCCCTGCGCCATAATGGCCTTAACGGACGGCGTGTAGCAACAATATTTATTAGAAGTATAGTAAATTTTAGGTTTTTCATAAACAGCACTGCATCTAAGAAAATCGCATTAATATCTGCCAACACCAAGTTATAAATGAAATATTGAATTTTATGATATTAGAAAAATGGTCTGTCACAGACTCTACTCAATTCTACTCTGTGCCAAAAAACAGTATATTTTTGTTTTTTTTTTCTTATAAAAATAACATTTTGTAATAATTACTTTTAGCATAGTATAGGCCAGTCGTGGCGCAGGGGCACAAAGTGTGACTGTAAAACCGACTGGTAGTGGGTTCGATCCCCACTCGAGGAGATGAAATATTTACTAAAATTTATATTTCCATTTCTTCGCTCTGGTGTCGAGGCAAAGCGCGGCGTTGAGTTCTGCCGCTTAACACGTAATGCCTCCATAATTCGGCAGAAAGTGGGGAACGGGGTGTCTTAACACTAGTTTCCGTCTGCCTAGTGCTGTGTGCGGGATAAAGCGTGAAGCTGATAGTATTTTCTTTTAGCACAGGTAGTCAAAGTGCTAAAACACTCTTCTCTTCATTTCTTCAATTTCCGTATTTTTTTTGAGATATTGCGTTTTGAATGGAGGAACTTAACAATGCTATTTACTTACCTGAAATAAATTATAAACTTTAAAAAATATATAACTTTTTCTTTGATAATTTTTTGTATATACAAAAATATATACAACTTATTTTAAAAAACATTATTCACATAGTTAGTAAAGTAAAAATCTTAAATAACATACAACTATGAACTTATCTAAGTAGTATTTGAACTACCTAAGCTATATGCTTCTCGAGCTGTATATCACATATACCAGGATATAGAGTAGACAGAGAGAATTCAGTGTCTTCTCCACTTTCCGCCCACATTTGGTTCATTGCGTGTTAAATGTTAGTGGCGTAACTTAACGCCACTTTGTGTCTACATCAACAACGTTTACATCATTATGATTATCATAATATGTAAAGTAAATATAGTTTCTAATAATAACTGAATGGTCTTAGCTTGAGTCGTAGTCGTGTGAAGATGTAATTGGGTCTCATTTTGAACAGACTTTTTTTAACTTCACCTGTATTTGTATACAGGTATTTAGATGAATCTATAGATCTGTATTAATTGTACATGCAGGAAGCGTGGTGCATCAAATCAGTGTCTGACTCTAAATGCGACGGTCTTGGGTTTGATTCCAAATTGGAAGAATAAATTAAAACAAGAACAAAAAAATATCTATAGGATATCTATTCACGCCGCGTTTTATTATTGAGTGGAAAATTGAAATGTAATTGTTCCCTCATGAGAATTGAACCTATAGCCAACACGTTTACAGTTATATACAGTAGGGGAGAGGTGGCATGAAAGAGCCAGTTTACTAAACGAAGCAAAAAAATATACTTTTAATTAAAGAAATTAAGTTTTTTTTCTCTCAAATTATTATTCATTTATTAAACTAGATAATTTCATACAAAATAAGCTTTAAATACAATAAAAAAGCAATAAAATATTCATTTTAAAAAAATGTGTCATTTGGCTCTTTCATAACATTTCGGTATTGAAAGAGCCACCAAAAGTTATGAAAGAGACAGTCTTATATTATGAGATGTAATGGTGAAAATTATGCAAAATAATAACAATGCACTATTAAATAAAAACAATTTCCTTATTAAAAAGATTTTTTTTAAATGATATTAGTCATTTTGAGTAAATAATTCTAATAATCTCATATTATTTAAACCAATTATATTATATTATTTTATTTATATTCTTTTTATTTTATATTTTAGAGGCGGATAGTTCTTTTATTAATAAAAATCACGAAAATTAAACTAAATAATAAATTAATAATATCTTCCCAAAAACAACATACTTAAATTATGAGATCTTTTTTTTTTAATATTGCTCTATGCAATCATCACTATTTTTATTTGTATTGGACTTTGTTTTGCTTCCATCTACTTTTTTTAACTTCAGCCAATATGATAGAATCAATCATCTCTTTCAAGGCCCATCCACCCGGCTCTTTCATAACTTATTCTTAAAAAAAATATAACCTTCAAAATCACAACGATATCAAAACTTTTGAAATTCAGTTTTAATTCAGTTACAAGGCCAAATATATACATAAACTCGATCCACAATCCAAGTACCTATATTTGTTTACATTGAAATACTAAAAAACAACTCAAATGAGGTAAAGCAGTTACTTTTGAGAGCCAAAAACTTCAACTCGACATATCGGCGTCCGTTGGTTGCGAAGATGTGTAAAATTTTTGTGGGTGATGGAAAATCAGTGTTGCCGTTTAAAAATAAAATATTCTGTCGAGTCCGTTTCTAAACTACTATTAATATTGCAGGTGGCTCTTTCAAAACCTGGCTCTTTCATGCCACTTCTCCCATACCCATTTCAAATTATTTTTAAAAATTCTACATTATATAGTCTTGCTTAAACAACGTCTTCTAAACATACACAATATAAACGATCTAACAACAACAAATAAACATATTTTTTCAAAGTCATATACTTTTTCATCGTACATTAAATAAAATATAAAACTGAGTGATTTATCACTCATCCAAATCTCTCTCTCTCTCCCCATGATATTTAAAAATAGAACAAAATAACATACCATACGAATATGACGCAAATCACGTTCAACGTATTGCACTGTACGAGAGACCGCGTTTAACTGAATGAAGCGACGCTATCAGTGATAATCACTTTTCATTATCGTAACTATTATCTATTCTAACTAGTGAGCTTCTGAGTATGTGCTGTCTGTACAGAGAAACCGGTCTTCGTTTGAAGATTTGTTAGTAAATTTTGGTTTTTAGTGCCAAATAACTCGCATTTATCTATACCTGAGTAAGCAGTGAGCTAGTGTCCCAGTCTGATCGACGGCTGCAAGCCTAGGTTCGAATCCCGCAGGGGGCGCCCTTGCTGCCGATATTTACATTTTCTCAGTGACAGAGTATCCTCTTCCGTATCCATCCAGGGTCGCTGTGAACGTCAAAAGGGTTAACAGCATTTTTATGTTATGATTACATAACATATAAAGAGGAAATCTTGTGCTATGATATTCCGTTATCCGCTTTCTGCTCAGTTTCGAATATCACAGGTTAAGTGGCGAAGCCAAGCTCTGCGCTTTATCTTATCAAATATAGGAAATATACATGTCCTGTTAAGCCACAATGGTCCTTTTTAACCAACTGTGTGGCGCAAAGGAAAGTAATATATAAGCTTACGTTGTATACATATATCTTTTATTCCCGACTGTTAAGGAAGGGTTATGTTTTTCACGCGTATCTTGTATGTATGTAATATTCTTTACTTTCTTCATATCTCCAGGACCGCTGAACGGATTTGCACAATTGAGGTATCGTTAGATTCATATTAGCAGTCCAAGTGTTCTTAGATAGGTGACGTTAAAAAAAACAATCATGGCAGCTATGGGACGCCATTGGACTTAGTGAAAAAAAATTTTTCGTTTCGAATACCACAATATGGGTATCAAATTCAAGCGCTTAATACGAGGATTTCAAAAAGGTATATCATGATTATCATTACTATAATGAATCCTAACAAAAAAAGTGAAAAATAAAAAAAATATTTGTAAAAACAAAAACCCCGATTGCATGAAACTAAAAAGAATATAAACAAGCCCAATAGTTTATTAGAATTAACAGTCAATTACTTATAGGTATAAGTAATTCTTCAATCAATAAAATCTTTACCAGGAACCCCGCATAATTTAAGGAGGTCCCGACTGTACTGTTGATATTTACTCTACGATGTTTATTTAACCTTTTGTATGTATATTTGTTCCTATACGGCGTTGTAGAGATTTCTTGATGATTTTTACATTAATCGAATTATCTCAATCTTCAGGTCGTCACTAAAACCATAGCAGTAAAAAAAAATACACTTCAGTTAAAACCAGACCAGACCAGAGAAAATAAAAAAAATTAAAAGATTTCAAAAATAAGTGTACGTTCTTTTCATGATTTTTAATAGAAGAATAGCTTACGATATACATATAAGTTGAAGAATTGAGGTTGTTTTAACCAGTCTTGCTTGATAATTTTCATACTTATACCTGAGTTATAAAATGTCTTCTTTATTTCATACAAGTATAAAAATTATACAAAGTAATTGATAGTATTTGTAATTATATAGACAAATCATTTAACCCTTTTTTTATACAATATCATGTGAACAATTGAAAACATTGTTTGAAGTGATTACAAACAAATGATTGGTTTATTTCCTTATTAACTGTCTATTTACAGTAGAAGGTCACAACTTCCTTACAAATACTACTACTATATTCACTTGTTATAATATCTTTTCATTTACCTTTCCTTCATAATTTCTTTCATATTCTAGAACCTAAGTTTTACTCGCGTTCTTAGATGATTATTTTTCTAAGACGCAATGATTTCCTAATTCAATAGATATTTTTTAGGCAACAGTGCCTCCTCATAGATTGCATCAAAGCTTAACAACGTGATGTACGGGTGATGTAGTTAGGTGAAAGCTTGTCAGTGTAACGATCCATACCAGAACTAAATTGTGTTGGTAAATAATATAATTAATTAAAAAAAAAACATTTATAAAAAAAATATTATAAATATAATTTATAATATTATTTAATTATAGCTTAAGATAAATACAATCTTATAAATAATAGTTCAGTTATTTAATTACGCGTTCCGTTCACAAGT
>DWQW01007292.1:0-15188 GCA_018249695.1 Heliconius erato demophoon | reverse complement strand
AGTGTTATGGAAGAGCGAGGCCTCCTTACACAAGTACTAGTGTTTTACTAGTAACTTACTAGGTTGGTCTCATTACTTCACATGTAGCTAAAGAAAATGTGAAACTGAAATAAATATATTTTTATTTTTTTTTTTATTTTTTTTATACTGAAAATTAGATCTTGAGTTTATTTGTGTATTTTGTTAGTTTTACGTATTATTTTTTAATAAGTTGCCTTTTGATCTATTAGTGTATCTTGATACGATAGAGTTAGTTAGAGATAAGGTAGATATCGTAGGTTTATTAACAACTTATTCGACTTTAATTTATTCTAAATAAGATGTAGCTCGCAATTCTGTTTACGTAGACTATTAAAAGTAAAAATTCCTGGAGAATTTTGGAAAATCCTGTAGTTATTTGCTGCCATTTTTGTAAACATTCGAGATGGCTAAGCATATCAATACTTTTTGCAATTTTACTACTAGTACTTTTTTAAGTTTTAAGGCGGGTCTATATTTTTAAAATATAAACATATCTTCGAGATGAATTTGTATAAACAATTGTGGCTTGATACTCACTGATTAGATACCATATGTTTTTAGATACCATATCCATCCAAAGAGATTGCCATGGAAGAAGCACTGAGCGGCAAAGTGAGGACAGTGCTAGTGTTCCCTGCTAATTTCTCGATGTCTTTACAAGAAAGAATGCGTGATCCGAGACATACCGACAATAATACTATCTTTAGCTCTCAAATTGAAGTCCATCTGGATGATACTGGTAAGATTAATTTTATTGTAGGCTTAAAACTACCTTAAGGTACATTTGTTTAGTTTCACGTTGTATACCGCACTTAGCAGGGTAGGTAGAAGTAATTTCTCATTTTCCGGTGAATTCTTGAGCGTATGGAGTAGTGGAATTCAACGTTCCATTTTACCTCGTTGCCAGAGCGAGTAAATTAAAATATTGTATTCATTAACTCAACTATTTCATTCCCCCAAGTTGTAATTGAACCCACAACGGTCGCTTTTACAGTCCGATGCATATGCTGCGCTATGATGGCCTCTTAACATCTGTATTGATAATTTAAATGTTAAGATTGTTACTGCAAGACCTATTTCACAACAAAACAGTTTTTAAATTAGTCATTTATTTATTTTGTTAAATCTGTTTCAGAGTTATAAAAAAAATTGCTCTCCTTATAACAGCATTTAAATACTTTTCAAATCGCCTTAGTATAAAAAAGTAATCATTTTCCATAGTATTAAAAAATGTAATTATTTTACATAAAAAGTGGGGAACGGAAGGGTCGTAATGAAAACGGAGTGTCAAGTGTCAAGATGTCAAGTGGGTACCTGGGTACCTAGTGTTAAGCACTAGGTACCCAGGTACCCACTTGACATCACTAAAAACCAATTTTAGTCTTTGTATGGCTTCTAAGCTCCGAAAGGAAATGCAATCCGTCACGCAAAGTCTAACCTAATGTTTTTAGATAAGATAAGAGCAGGCCTATCAAAAAGTTTCATTCAATTTGTATGTAAATTAACTACTTCAGTTCCACTTCCTGTGCCAGTATGATTATTTTTAAGGTTCCCCTGCCTAATGTGGCTTGAATATTTATTTATAAAGTTAAATTGAGTAAAAAAATAATATCCGAAGGTATATTTAGGCGTTTTGATAGAAAATATCCTTTGTTGATTATTATAGATAAATAAAACATATAGATGAGACCAGTCGTTGCGCAGGGGCTCGAGTGTGTGACTGTAAACGTGACGTGGCTTTGGATTCAATTTCAACTGGAGGAAATTAAATATTTAATATTTAGTGCGGCGTTTACTTGAATTCTAAAGAATTCGGCGAAAAGTGGGGAGCGGAGTATCTTAACACTAGCCTCCCTCTGCCTACTTTGCAACATGCGGGATACAAAGTGAAAGTGAAATAAAATGTATAGATATTGAATTCTTTTTTTCTAAATGACTGATACATGTAAGGAGTTTAGGGATGTAAGTAACAAAGAAGCACTAAAAAGATTTTTTCGAAATTCCCATGCGAATGGAAATGAATAGGATTTAACATATTTTACTTTTTGGAAGCGCGGAGTAGAATCCCGTTCGCTTCTTTCCTATGTGTGGTAAACATTTTAAATATGTCACAAATATTTTAATGTACGTACGTAATAATAATAATAAAAAAAAAACAGAACATAAAGAAAATATTTAAAATTTTTGTATTCAAAACCAATTGGTGTATAAATATAATAAAAATTCTTATTTTTTAAAGTTAAAGTGAAAATATTTGTAAGAAAAGTTTTAGAAAGACGATAATTTACGATATATGTAACGATTCATCGCTGTAGCATAATAAGCTATAAGACCGCTTTCAGATGTTTTTATGTTAATATTACTTTTCTATCTAATCTATAAAAATGGCAAAAATATCCCTTAAATATTTGTTATTCTGTTTTTTAGTATTTTTTGTTATAGCGGCAAGAGAAATACATTATCTGTGAAAATGTTAACTGTCTAACTATAACGGTTTATGGGATACAGCGTGGTGACGGACGGACGGATATAGACAATAGAATCTTAATAATAGTTTTACCCTTTGAGTGCAGAATCCTAAAAATTGTTATCCTGTATCTATTTTAAGAGTCGTAATTCACTCTAAAAGTTCTAATAAAAAATATAAAAAAATTAAAATTTTAAAATTTACACGACTTCTCGGAAACACTGGAAGCTATATTGCTCTGGCAGTATTGACGTTACTTGTTCCTGTAAACAAATGCAATATTGTTTATTAAGTTTAAGTCATCTCAGTTGTAGATTTTTAACTCTGTTTTCATATTTATCACCATACATAATTATCAAATATCATATAAAAACGTAGAAATTAAACTAATTAATTATTATATGAATCATATAAAAGTATATAAGTATTTACGTAATTATACTTTTGGAAACTGTTCATCCGCCTTGATTACTAATCCATACGTTCTTATATAGCTACCACTATAAAATACATACAGAAAAAATGGAAGTGTGCAATCAAAAAATTGATATCATAAAAATAAATAAAAATTTGAGAAAGGAATAGTTGTTACTAGGCATTCTTTTATGTCAGATATATAAAGATAACTCTAAAGCACAATCAATATATATTAGCTGGAATCAGATAAGGCTTACTTCTGAAAAGAGCCTTACACGATCGTCACATACCCGTAAGGTTTTTGATAAAAGGATCAACGGAATATCGTTAATGTCTCGAAATTGCCTTTTAGTAATCTCGTTGAAACCTCCCTTTGTTGGTTTTTTCACAGAAAATTATATTCTCACTTCCGTATCGGAATCACTTATTACACTTTATTTGGAAATCTGTTCAATTTGCATTATAAAGTGTTATACATTTTGTATTTTATCAATAAAGTCAGTTTTCTGAGGTCGTTTAGTCTACTTTATTCCCCGAACATCTGGGTAGGCAGAGGGAACCTAGTGTCAAGACATTTCGTTCTCTACTTCTTGCCACAATTTCGGGAAATTGCTTGTTAAATCCCCACTCAACACGCAATATCTCGATTTTTGGGCGCATAGCGACATCGATGTCCATTTATCTGTTGTGCTTTGATGACAAGTGCTATATTTACTTAGAATCTAAATCCTGCTATCTATCGGTTCAAATTACAATAGCTATCTGTATGCATTGATGTAGTGTATATTTTCACATTTTTATCGGAAAGAAAGATAAACAACAAAAAAAACTTTTTAAATTTATTATTATTATTATTTTATTTGTACACCACAATAGAACACATTATTAGAAACACTTTATCAAATTCTTTAATCCATAACTTTATTATTATCGTTCAACAGATAAGCAAATGGAGTGGATGTTGAACAGAGACATTCAAGAGTCTTTAATGGATGCAATAGAACATCTTAGCGAAACGTGTGAACTGCCTAAGCGGTTAATGTCAGTGCCTGTCAATGTAAGTATCGCATTATATCTTTATTTAGATTCACGCTGTATCCCTCAGCAGGGCAGACAGAGGGAACCTAATGTTAAGGCAGCACCGTTCTCCATTTTTAAAGATCATAATATAGTTTATTAGATAAATTATTGTAGAAATTAGAAATATACATAATATATCAATAATTATGTTTACCAAGTGAGGCCGTCGTCGCGCTTGGGCACGAGTATGTGACTGTAACGTGACGGTAGTGAATTCGATCCCCACTCGAGTAAATTAACATAATTTAACTTAGCTTCAAGTTGTATCCCTGGCGGGGTAGACAGAGAACGGAGCGCCAAACGCTACGGTCAAAGTCAGGAAATTAATTATTATTTATTAATATTCTTCGTTCTGGCACCAAGGTAGCCTGGCATTAAGTTCCGCCACTCAGTACGCAAAGCGTCGAAAAATTCGGCGGAAAGTGGGGAACGGAGTGTCTTAGCACTATGTTACCTCTGTCTGCCCTGCTGAGGGATACAGTGTGATGCTGTGCTATTAAGTAATTTTGGGATAGGAAAGATGTGATATGTCACCTCATTCTTCACTTCATCTAATTGGATTGGATGAGTGGCGAAACTAAACGCCGTTTTGGATCTACGACAACGAAATGACATTACTAGATTAAAACGACTTATAAATTAATTGAAATTTAATAATTTGGTAAAATAATTTGAATCATTTTTATAGAATTCTACTTAGATACATATAAAAAGATATATTATATTTTTTCATTATAAAAATACTTATTTCAGTTCAACAAACCTATTTTCGGCCTGAAGGTCCCAAATTTTACCGATTTCGCCGGCCCCGGCGTTATCTTAACGTAAGTAAATAACATTTAAGTCTTATGGTTTTATATATTTTAATATCTTTTTAGCTTATTTTCCGATTGCTTAGAAATAAAAACTGGTGAGTGCGACTCGGACTTGCGCACCGAGGCTTCTGTACCCGTTTCAGAATTGTAGATCAACGGAAAGGACATCTTATAAAATTTTGGGGTCATTTTCATTTTGTATGAAATTAACTGCAAATATAAATTTGTAAAGATTTTTTCTATGAAATACCTATAAATTTTTACTTTTCGGATTTAATTGTATTATTAGTTCTCCTTCGTTTTATTTTAAATTTGGTAATTTGGCAAACCATGCGCAATTGCTCGTATCTTTTGATTGTGAAGCTTGATTTTTTTCTCTACTACACGAGGTCTGAATATTTTATTTTAATTTCAGCTTGATGTTTCCACGCCATCTCGTGATAAATAGTAAATCCTAAAAGTACTATCATTCGTTCTTTTTAGGGTTTTGTACCTCGAACCGTAAAAACCGAACTCTTATAAAATCACTTTATTGTTCGTCCCAGACGTCGTCACACCCAGACGGGTGTGTACTGAACAAACTTTTTATTAGTATCCCAGAATTTGTAAATTACTATAATTACAATATAAGCTTCGACTTTTGTCAATTTAATTAGTCTATAACTATACAAAGATGACTATCAAACATCCATTCACATGAATAAGCTTTGCCTTAACGTTTTCCTTTAGATAAATAATGTGGGTTTATCTTCAGCGCTAACGATTGTAAACTTTTGTGACGAAACTATTATTTTAGGATCGTACAAAATTAATAATGTACTAAGTTTAGTACCGTCACTCAACAGTTATGCCTCGGATATGGGGCGGTGCGTGGGCAACAGAATGTCTTAAGATAAGGATACAAACACTAATATTCTTGTAGGCCAAATATTATTTTCTGCGTGATTATATTGGAATTTGACTAGAACGATAGTATAAATGCTATTATTTCATCCATCCATCAGCTCTCCATAGCTGGACATAGGCCTCTCCTAATACCATTACTATATATGTATAGTAATAAGCATTATAAATTCGATCTGATTCGACTTCACCTTTTTTTCTCCTCATTACAAAGTAAAGTCATAAACTCCACACTATAGTGCCAGTTTTACTAGTTTTTTGATGAGAGTTGCTACTAATCTCATTCTTGCAATTGGGTTAATGGAATTCTTACGTTAGTTGTTGAGAGTAGATATTAAAACTAAAGCTTAATTTATTTTTGTTCTATCGCAAAAATAAATAAAAGTAAAAAAAAACTTATAAAACTTGTAACAAAACTTAATAGTATCTAGAGTTCTCAATTGTATATGTTACCGGCAATATATATAATTCAGATATTCTATACAATACCTCGACAATGTAAACAATATCTAAAACGCGTAGGTAATGTGTGTCTTCATCATGTATATATTTTATAATAATATATTTTAATTAATATAAAAATATATAACATACATTCTATGTATGTGCATATAGAATATATGGTAACATAGACAATAGTAGAGTTTTATTTTATATATTTTTATACATATTTTCAACAGGATCATCTTCTTCTTGGCCGTCGCTTTAACATCAGGCGCTATGCTAGCAGAACGAAATGAAGGAATTTTAGAACGTTCTCTAGTATCAGGGATCACAGGTATATATTTTAAATATATCGCTCATTTGATGCAAGAATGACCTAATTGTACTTAAAAAAAACAAGTTAAATATATAAACATATGTAGAAAGACTGACAGATTTACAAAGCGTCTCATGTAATACTTCAAAAAGTGCAAAACGCCATTGTTGCACCAAATAAATAATATACGTACATATATTTTGAAAAATATTAAGATATTTATTAAGAGGCCAGATGTGGCGCAGCGGCACGAAGTGTGACTGTAAAATCGACTGGTTGAGGGTTCGGTCCCCACTCGAGGAGATGAAATATTTACTTTCATTAATATTTTCATTTCTTCGCTCTGGTGCCGAGGCTAAGCGCAGCGTTGAATTTTGTCACTCAACACGCAATGCCTCCAGAATTCGACAGAAAGTGGGGAACGGAGTGTCTTAACACTAGCTTCCCTCTACCTAACCTGCTTTGTGCGGGATACAGCGTGAAGCTGATTTTTTTATTAAGATATTTATTATTTTTAATTTTTCAGATTAAGATATTTTGAAAAATATTAAAATAATAAGATATTTAAGTTTACTTTGATTTTTTTAATAGATTCATTATTGTTTTACAGGTACAGAGATCCTCTTCGCTCACGTGCTGGTACAAATGATAGTTATGATAGTACAAACTGTTACGGTACTAATAATTGGATTTCTTGTCTTCGATCTGACGATCACCGGCCCTGTCCTGTGGGTGGTAGTGTTGACACTCATTAATGGATTGTGTGGAATGACTTTTGGTAAGTAACTGGCCGAACTGTTTGTTCATCAACCCATGATCGCGCTCACGCCAGAAACTACTGATTCTACAATTTTTCTATTCGAAAACTTTTCAAATTTACCTTCTCAGCAAGTTTAAGATATTTGAGTAATTAAATATATATAAAAAAAAACTTTTTCAAAAAACCTGGGAACCCAGCGTTTAGACGCTCCGTTCCCATTACTCCCTTTCGTTTCCCGTTTTTCGCCGAATTCTGGAGGTAGTGCGTGCTGAGTGGCGGACCACAAAACAACGTCGCACTTTGTTTCGACACCACAGTAAAGTGCCCCTGCGCCATGATTGGTCTCCCAAATTTTTATCTATATAAATTGGAGAACGGAGTGTCTTAACAATAGGTTCTCTCTCTATTTACCTGGAATATGCGAGATACAGTGTGACGTTATCTAGATTGAAATCCAATTGCAGAACAGTAGATATAAATGCAAGTTACATTTTTTTTATTATTTCAATATTATCTCTTACAAAGCCAAAGCCACTGAGACTGAATCAGACACACACTGCATACATTTATTCAACTCTTCTTTTATATTGAAATATCTTGGGATCTTTTTGTTAGTTTTCATTTGTTTTATGTAAGGCAAAAGAAGATTTTTATTTTTAGCAAGCTAGATAGAGATAATCTAATGTTACTCCTGGATATTGCTCGTTAAGTGGCGGATTTTAACGCCGCGACTTCTTATTAGAAATGATAAATAAAAATAATTAAAATATAAGAATTTTCCGCGGATTGAACTTATAGAGACAAGTTTTGAAATATATAAATACTTAGAGGGTACCTAGCAATAATTCCGTTCTCGATTCTTATAAGTTAACTATAAAATATTAACCCTAACCGAAAGAAAACAATTAACCCTCTGCGACTGACGTAGTTACATTTTTACAATTGTAAGGAGTCTATGAAACACTTTTTTAAACAGCAAAAGTTTTATAGCAAAAAACTTATGCGGCGATTTTATTATTAAATTACTAGGATATTTTTTATGTTTAATTTACTTAAAATATAGAAACCAAAGTATATTTTTCAAGTTCATGTTTCAAGAGAAAATTACAAAATCTTCTTCATTTATATTTAACATTAGACATTTGGAATGTTAGCTATTACTTTAATCAGTCTAGGATATATGAAATACATTCAATAGTTGAATATAAAATTAGACAGTCTCAAATTACATCTTTTTTAGAGAATTTTCGAAGGAAACTTGCCTCCAAGGAATCACACAAACAATTTTGGTCTCTTTTTTATTTTTTACAAATTTATTTTATTTTTAATATAAGTATAAATAAATATAATTTAAATGAAATAAAATTTTAAAATAACACGAAATAGTACAAAATCACACATTATCTAAAATAAAGACAGTATGAAAATTTAACCATTTTACTGAGGTGGTAGTCTAGTAGACACTTACCTTAACGCTGAAGTGGTAGTCTTGTGGACACTTTCCTCCCTCTATGGACCCGTAGGTTACCTGTCACACCCTATCCGACGCGTAATCTCATTACAGTAATGCTTAAATTTGAAAATATGTGGTAATTCATCGAATTTTATATTTCGCGGTGTCTATAGGACCACATCAGTCGTACAGGGTTAATATTTCATTTCCTCGAGTGGGGATGGAACCCACAACCTGTCGCGTTAACAGTAGCACGCTTGTGCCCCTACGCCACAACTGACCGCTAATTAAGATTTTTTTGTAAATAATATTTATTTATTTATTTATAAATGTTTTAAGAAATGATACGTTTTCCATTTCTTAAATGGACTACATCTATATAAATGTAACATATTTTTTTATATTTTCGTAGTGTTATTCCTTCCTATGAATAGAAAAATATTTTCAGAAAACATATAAAAATTTTAACGTTCGAACAGATTCGAATCCCGCAACTTTTAATTTTTACACATCTTCTACAAAATATTATATTATAATGTTTATTTAAACCTTTAATATTTTTTTTATTAATCTCTGTTTACTTATAGGTTTCGTAGTATCCTGCATATGCGACACGGAAAGAACTGCGACCTACCTAGCTCTTGGATCTTTCTTGCCCATGATGTTATTGTGTGGAATCATATGGCCTATTGAGGGTTAGTTGTTGATTTGATTATTTAGTTTATAGAAAAATAACCAAAAATTCAAAAGCAATAAAATTATTGCTTTTAAATTTTTGGTAGAGGAGGACAGGGTAACAAACGAGAAATACATATATTTTTGTATATAATTAATGTTAAAGTGATTTTGCGGAAAACATAATATTTATATGTGCGGGATACAGCGTGAAGCTGATTTAAATTATAATATTTATATAAATGAATCAAAATTTGATCTATAGCAAAGTAATTTTATTAATTTATTTACTCAGTAATAATAATTCTTCGTTACTTAGAAATAACTGCTCTTGTTTTGATTTACAATTTTCGCTTCTAATATACCTATATTTTTTGGCTTACAGTTTTCACTTAACAAAATTGTACTGTCCTAGCTCTGTAGACAATAACAATAACAATAACTCAAGAAAATTCAATTAGCTCCAAAAAATCTCAACATTTCACTGTTTTTTTATGTATATTTTAGATGTAACGCGACGATTGTGGGTTCGATCCCCTCTCCAGGAAATGAATTATTATTTATTAATATTTTCATTTCTTCGTTCTGACAACAAGGCACAAGCCCAGCGTTAAGTTCCGCCACGTAACATGCAACGCCTTAAAAAATTGGCGAAAATTGGTAAAGTAACATTTTTAACAGTTTTCATTTAACAAAATGTTACTGTTCTAGACAAAAATAACGCAAAAAAAATAAATGAACTCAATATTTCACTGCTTTTTTATATAAAATAATTTCTCAACAGGTATGCACATAGTACTACAATGGATAAGCTACGTACTGCCTCTCACGAAGTCAACTGAGTCACTACGCTCGATGCTTCAAAGAGGCTGGACCATCACCGTCCCGACCGTCTACTCAGGTTTCATATCGACATCGTTGTGGATCATAGTATACCTCACCGTTAGTATCTTACTTATTAAATTTAAGAAAGGTTGATTTTTTTTCGCTTTGTGTTAAATCTGGTATTTTTTTGTGTATTTAATTTGTTTGTGTTTGTGTGTATGTTTGTGTGTTTTAGAGTATTTTTTATATCGAAAAATAAGTTTTTTTAACATATTACATATGAAAAGCTGACATGTATTTTAAATGGGAATATAATTCTACTGTGACAGATAACATTTTTTATTAATATTAACTGATCATTTGACACTAAGTACACTACCAATTTTTTTATACTTAAAGAAGAAAAGAACAGAGTGAAGTGTCACTATCTTTATTTCTAATATTATTTAGGATTAGTTTATTCACGAGGTATTAATATGTACAAGTAATTTGAGTTACCCAAATATGTGATGTTATATTTAAAGGTTTAGGTTCACAATGTGATATTTAATCATAATGTATTAAGTATGGGGTTTTTTTTTTAATTATATTTTATAATGTTCCACATTTTGGTCTAAGTTTTTAGATTACTTAAGTAAACTAATAAAATATTAATTATTACAATATAGATAATTTTAACATTTTACTTTGTTTTAAAAGATACATAATAGTGTTAAAATATTTATTTTATATTGTTTCAAACTTTCTTCTAACTCTTGTTGCATAGTACGAAATTAATGTACAATGTTAAATTACGCGCAACAAATAACATACTGAGAAAATAAAATGCAGCGCTGAGTTACGCCGTAGACCACACATTGTCTATAATTTGAGGAGGCAGTGAAGAACGAAGTATCTTGAAATAATATTATCCGTGTTTATCCCGTTAAGAACGGGATAAAGCGTGAAGTTGAAAAAAATACTGTTTTTATAGACATATTGATTTTTTTTGTTAAACAGCAAATTAATTAAGTATATTTTGTTGACAATGAAACAAAATATACTTAATTAATTTATAACATTTTTATATCCAAACATCACTATTTAACTTTGTAAAGTGTTAATGTAAATATAAATACTAATTTGAATAATTATACATTTTTGTATTATACTATAGGGGTGTTCTTAATGAGATTTGCTCAAAATTATATACGATAGTCATGTTCTAGAATAAGATAATAAAAAATAAATAAAATTACTTTAAAAGTAAACGTCTTTTATTTTATTATATTATATAATTTTAAATATCATTAATCAATTAAAAGTTTTTTTTTAATTAAAAGTAAATTAATTTCCACTGGACGAAAAAGATTATTTTTATTACTTTACTTATCTACTACGGTTACTAGACAAAGCCCGGCATCGAGTTTCGCCACTCAATACACAATATGAAATAACAAATGACAAAAGCTATATATCCTAGTTGTAGCTTAACGTAGTAGTAACTTAGTTGGCGAGAACTGCAAAACACAACATCCCACTTTTTCCCATTTCCACAGGAATTTCGAAAAATCCCTTCTTAGTGCTCCTCTAAACTCCTCAAAGAACAAATAGCTATTTAAATGAAACTATTTTAACAGGATTAATCGCGCATATATTTGAGAATGTGGAATCCCGACGTTTCGAACACCTTGCAGTAGTCCGTACTTTGTCTTGCCGTGACCACGGACATTTTCATTTAAAATAAAATATAATTGAAAAATGAAATAAAAAATGTTGTGTGAAATTATTTAATTTATATTATACTTATATATTATATAATATACATTTCAAGGTCTTTCCAAACTACAGCCGTATACAAATGCGTAACTCTCCGTTAGGCGGAGTAAACAGGATGCAGCGTTATTGTGATAATGTTGCTCCGCCACTCTGGCATGAGGGTTTATGGCTACCTGAAAATATATTATTATAATAATTTAGTTTAGAGGAACAGAAAAGCTTAATGTTATCCTTTATTATAAAAATAGAAGAGAAACTATCTTATCTTGGAATATACAACTTAATTGTGAATTCATAGGAGGGTTGAAAGTTTTAATAAAAAAAACCGACTTCAAGCAACTAAAAAGTAAAAAAAATATTTTAGATAGACCAAAACGTACTTGAGATCAGTCGTGGCGCAGCGGCACGAGGTGTGTCTGTAAAACCGACTGGTTATGGGTTCGATCCTCACTCGAATATTTACTTAAGTTTATATTTCCATTTCTTCGCTCTGGTGTCGAGGTTAAGCGGGGCGTTGAGTTCTACCACTCAACATGCAAAGCTTCCAGAATTCGACAGAAAGTGGAACGGAGTGTCCTAACACTAGGTTCCCTCTGCTTACCCTGCTGTGTGCGGGATACAGCGTAAAGCTGATTTAATTTTAAAACGTACTTTGATTTTGTTAAACAAAAATAATTAAAAAAAGAATTCATAATTTTGAGGTTCGTGCCAATTACAGGCAAACAAACAGGCTTAGTGATTTGATATAGTACCTAATGTTATTGTAGCATTAGTTTGAAACCGACTTCAAAATTATAAAATCTTTTTTTAATTATTTTTGTTTAACAAAATCAAGGTACAGGTTACTTTAGGTATAATTATTTTTTAGTTTTTAGTTCGTTCTTTCAAGTCGGTTTTTTTTGTAAAGAATTAATTTATTTTACGATTTTAAGTGATGGGTGGACTTCAGAAGAATGCTTCTCAAACGAATAGGTAGTAGTTATACTACGTAAGATATCTTAATCTTAATTTTTGTGCAAGCTAACATTATTCGGTTTTCGTTTAAAAAGCTGGTTGAAAAGAAATGTAATGATGAGGAATCTCACTTCTGACACCCATTTTAACAATATTTTTCATTGTAACTATTACAGTACAATTATATTTTTTTACCAAAAAAAGAAACAAACTTGTTTAATTTCAAACGGAACCCATAATCAGAACGTAATCAAACTTTCACCAAATTATCCTTGAAGTGTATCCTTTCAAATAAAAAAAGAATCATCGGAATCGTTTGGCGTGATATTTAGTATACCTAATATGATTTTCTCATAGTTATCAAAATTGAATAAAAAAGAAATGAGACCACACTGGAAGCATCAGCTTTCAAATAAGAAAAAAAACATCAAAAACGGTTCACCCTCTCCAAAGTTCTGAGGTAACAAACATAAATACAGTTGAATTTATAACCTCCTTTTCTTACAGAAGACGGTTAAATTTTTCTATTATAATCTATTCAGTAACAAATAAATTAAAGATTTTTTTTAGTAATCCACTTTTGAGGAAGAGGAAGAAGTGAAGGTTATAAATTGTAATAAAAACAAAATAAATTATTTTTAAATAGCACTCTAAGGGATTTTTAAAAGATGATTATAAAATGAAATGAAGTGAATGAAGTAGATATTTGAAATGGAAAGAGAGAAATCGAATTTGCGTAGTTTCATAAAAACAAATAAAAATATTACTTTTCTTAGAATAATATACATAATAAATATAGCTTGCATTGGACGACATTGTTGCGTTGGGGATGCAGATGTCTAAACGCCATGATTGTAGGTTCTATACTCATTCGGGGAAATTATTATATTTTAATTATTTTTATTTCATTTACGCTTCTTAAGACACAACAAGTCGATTTTTGGGCGGAAAACGAGTAACGGGGTGTCTTAACACTAAGTTCCCTCTTCCTTAATACTAAACTTACTTTAAAAGTATAATCTCCAGGTGGAACATCAGTCACATCGACCCACTGACAGTCAATATTGTATTGGTAAATATCTGAACAGTTTACTGAAACTCCTGCAAATAATATTTACCATAATTAAGCCAAAGTAAGAAATAACAAACTAAATTTAGTGTGAACGAGATTACTGCATCGACGATTGCGAGTTCAAAATGGTTATTAAATTAGTATGGTAAATGATTCATAAACTTTGATATTAATCTCCATTTTTTAACTATCGTAGAGCAGTGATGCATTTTCTGATTTAAATGCGATTGGAGTTCTTTGGGTTGATATAAATTATTTTAATTGCATCGCTCTGTAAGACAAAGTTAACTTAATAAGTAATGTTTCGAATTCGAGAGGTAAACAGAAAACAGAATGTCTTGGCACTAAGTTTTTCCCTGTTATATGCGTAATAAAGTGTGAATCCAAAAAATAATACTTGAACATGATTTTTGTGAAGATCGATTTTAACGCTAAGATTTTACGATTATCCTTTAAAAGAAATTAACAATAAATAGAAGGCATGTGGTGGCATAGGAGCACAAAATATAACTGTAACGCTACTGGTAAAAGTCTATACCTCGAGTGGGAATCGAATCCACGACCGTTGCTTTTGCGTTGTTTTAATTATTATAGTACGTACCTTGATCTCCGTAGTTCTTGCACGAATACGTTTTCTCGACTCCAGGTAAACAAGTATTATCTTCTAAACAAAACGACGCTTTATGCCCTTCTGCGATACGTCTGCCAGATTCGTCTAGGACATCGAATGTTGCGAATACTTCCATACTGTGGTAGTGCCTGTATTTATGTACATATTGTTTTTAAAATAATATTTGAGGAACATATCTATGTTTTTTTAGTCCCTGCGCCACGGCTGGCCTCTTTATTCATTTTATATGTTTCTCAACATGTTTATACTTCTAGCGTGTAAATACTACATTAAAATAATTAAAAATAAAGTAAGTTAAATTAAATCAATTAAATTAGCTTCACACTGTATCCCGCACACAGTTGGATAAGCAGAGGGAACCTAGTGCTAAGACACTTCGTTCCCTACTTTCCGCCGAGTTCTGGAGGCATTGCGTGGCGGAACTCAAAGCCGCGCTGTGCCGCGACATCAGAGCGAAGAAATGAAAAAATAAATAAAATAAAAAATAAATTAGCTTCACGCTGTATCCCGCACACAGCAGGGTAGGCAGAGGGAACCTAGTGTTAAGACACTCCGTTCCCCACTTTCTGCCGAATTCTGGAGGCATTGCGTGTTGAG
>DWQW01007291.1:0-15189 GCA_018249695.1 Heliconius erato demophoon | reverse complement strand
TTTTAATGCGTGCTACATGGAGACACGTTTTGTAAGAACCAAAGCGAGGAAATACTTTATTCTTTTGAGTAGGATCGAACCTACAACGATCGCGCTTACAATTTCTTGTTTTAATTGATTAGATTTTACACATTAATATTTCGTTAAAGGAGCCAGAGAAGAAAATAATAACGAAATGAAACGAAAAGCAAGTGTCGCAACCGAAGATATTGGAGAAAATCAAGAAGGAGATGTATTGGAATCAGCACCAGTTATATCAATGGTGACCAACCACACCAATGGAACTTTGAACTTGTGGCAGCTAACGTTTGACGATAAGTCCAAGTTTTCACAGGTATTACTAATATTTAATCTTTTTATTGTTAATGCATATTCTCATATTATAGTATGTTTTTAAAAATATTCAATATTAGATTATGCTTGCGTTTTCGGCAACGTAGTCTTAGAAGAGTTCTTTATGATACACTACATAATGTGTTAATAGCCAGACGTAACTGATTGCAACTGGGAAACTATTAACTTAATATAACGTATATAAACGTAATGTACCCATAAGCTTTTCTCGATAAATACAGATAACGAAGAATTGCGCAAACTGTATATAATATTAGTATAGATAAAAAAATATATAATTCCTGTTCAATAGGTCCTATCAATTGGACATGCTTCCAGAGCATCTGGTCATAGATTTAGAGTCAATGACATCACATGCCATCCAGTATTACCGCTACTACTTACAACAAGTCACCATAATATATCAGGTATATAAAAATTATACAGCATATTTTTTTGGGATATATATATTTTTTTAAAATAGAACTTTTAGTATTGCTATACTATATAAACAAAAAACGACTTCGTATATTAACACTCCTAATTTTCTTTTGATCTTATCTTTAATCTCCGTGTTTAATCTATTTCATTACCAAATAGAGGCTGTCGTCTGACTCTTAACGCGACGGTTGCGGGTAGAAATCCCACTCGAAGTAATGAATTATTTTCATTTCCGTGATGAGATAATAAGACAGCACAACGTTGAGTGACGCCACTCAATGTTTCGATAATTCTGTGTAGGAGATGGAGTGTCTTAACACTAATTTTCATCTACCCATTTTACCATATACGAGATATAGCGTGAATTTAACAAAAATAATTATATACAGATAATGAAAGAGAACCCGGCCACGACATAGCGGCAGGCGGCCTGTGCTCAGAGCTAATAATGTGGCGTGTGGAGTGTGTGGGGCCGTTGGGCAAGTCGGGCGGAGTGTCGGAGCTGGCGAGGGTCAACTCTCCGCATCTCTCAGCCTTTAGTAATGTCGCATGGTTGCCCACTTTGTTGCCGAGGTACGTACGTTATTTATTAAGTACATGGTACTTAGGGTTCGTACAACTTTTATACGGTACAGCCGGTGAATTGTGACCACATTCAAGTTAATGTAGATGGTTGCGCAGATTTGATTTTAGGAGTTTTTCTTATTTTTCATTATTTTCTTTAAAGTGTACATTGTGTAAAATTTCATAAAGTCTAGCTTCGTTAGTTTGTAATCGTTAACACATTCATGATTATTGACTTTTTATTAATAAGTTAATAGTTAAGAGCTTAATACATTAAGAGATAAGTATGTATACTTTTTCCATTTACTCAGTAGTTAGGAGACTAAAGAAAAATAAACATTTTATGTAACAGCACAACTTTGGGGAATTTATCTAACTCTCCTTCGGCTTGCTTTGTGGCCAGCGACGGTGAAAGTTTGCGGCTGTTCCAAGCTGTTATCGATGCGAGAACTTTGTTAGCAGAAATCGCAACTTCAGAGAGACGACACAAGGATGTTTTGGTATTAATTATAATAATATTACTTTATTTATTTCTTATATTGGAAGTTAACGTAACAGTATTTTTTGTACCTAAACTGCCAATCTAGGAAAACACTGAGTTTTTTTACATTTTTTTATTAAAAGAAATGTATATCTTAGGTATTACAGAAAAGAAAGTAATTTAATTTCGAATATATAAAAAACATGTAAATATTTTATGTATGTTATGCAGCATCATGACACAATGTCAATGTCCTCCGACTCCACCATAGAGGAGGGCGGGGTGCCGCTCCACGACCGCATCAAGATCGTCTCGCAGCAGTCCACAGCGCGCCCCGGCGCCATCATACAGCTGCACGCCATAGCGGACGCGACCCATGACTGGCATAACACGCAACTGTTGCATGTGTTCCAGGAACAACTTATTACTGGTTTGTTATTTTTTATATATTAATATTTATCATAGGAATAGAGAAAAACTACTAAGTATTCACTTTGCGGATATTGGTCTCATCGTTTTTAATTAAGGTTAAATTTTAAAAACTTTTCCTAGATCTCTTTATCTTTTTATATGTTTACTAAGAAAACAGATTTTGTATTTTTTGTGGAAATATAATTTCCAGATCTTGTTATTCTGTCTTCTTAGTTGAGAAAAGGCGGATAATTGACAGAGTATTGTATCATATTTCTTCTAACAACCCTACAATAACATGGGAGTTGAGTTAGAACAAAAAAGTAGCTTTAAACATTATTTTTACATTGTATTATTATGTGGTATTTTATTTAAGGTGAACGAACTTCAAGTGATACAGAAAGTTCTGACTCTGGCGTGGAAGGTTCAGATATTAATACACTAACTGAAGCTGGTTTAGAAGCAATTGTGGACTTGAGAAAAGCAGCAATATTCAACGAGCCCTTCTATATCGTCGTGTTGGAGAGAACTGATGGAGGCTCTACTGTACATATGTGGAGGCTCACAGTTTCGTCCCAAGCTGATCCATCAGGTACTTATTTATATTGAATTCTTCAGTTTTCTTGTGAAAATTCCTTATGGATGTTCAATGAAGCGCAAATATGATTGAGAAATAAATATAATTTTACTTGTAAAACTTTATAATAATGTTTTCAGATGACTTAACAAACAGCATGATGTATGTGCCAGACAGTGCCTTAGTACAGGAAGAAGAAGGTGAATCTCGCAAGAATTCAGTGTCTATGGACGCAGATAGACCTGCCGCCCCACCTGCTCACTCACATTTATCCATTTCTACTAAGAAGGTAATTTTGCATATAAAGTATTTAAAATAGACGCCGATGTCTTGATAAAAAAGACTTAGGAAAAGTGTATCTTAAAAGCGAGTGTAGGTCGCACAGTGATGTACATAATAGTACATTACGATATTTGTTGTTTAGGTTGTGTGTTATTCCGCGCTGTGAAGTTAGCTATTAGTGCTGTGCTAAACGCCATATAAATTTCATCTTCTTTAATCAGATTTAATATACCTATGTGAAATTGCATTGTAAAGTAATTGGACAGCAAATGACAAATAGATTGATACATCTACTATTGGATTCTCTACAAAATAATTAATAAGTAACTAGAGTAAAGGTGAAAAAAGAAAAAATATGAATTATTTGTATTTCAGAATAGTAACTTTCCTGGCATTGTATATCAAATAATTATGCTTTATAAATATCAATTGTATTTTTCTATAGGTATGTGAATGTCCACTGTCGCTACCGGATGGGGTCGACGTGATCCACGCTACACCTGCGGCGGGACATCTCAGCTCCGCGTCTATATATCCGGCTTGCCTAGCGCCATACATACTAGCCACAGCTTGTTCTGATAGCACTTTAAGGTAAAAAACGTCTTGTTTGAGTAGTTTTGTAGCCTCGCGTTGTATCCGGTATGTAACGGGTAGAGGGAATCTAGTGTTAAGACATTTTGTTCCTCGTTTTCCGCACAATTTTCGGAATTTTATATATTTGGTTGTGGAACTTTACACCGCGCATTCTTTCATTACCAAAGCGAAGAAATTCATATAACTCGTATTTGGAGTGGAAATTTTAACCTATAACCGCCACGCTTACAATATTTTATTATATTTGTCTAAATAAATAATATAAATTAAATCAGTGTCAGTGTGTCCCGTACACAGCAGGGTAGGCAGAGGGAGCATAGTGTTAATACACATCGTTCTCCACTTGCCACCGAATTCTGGAGGCATTGCGTGTTGAGTGGCGGAACTTAACGCCGCCATTTACCTCGACACCAGAGCAAAGAAATGAAAATATAAATATAAATAAATATTTTATTTTCTCGAGTGTGGTTCGAATCCACAACCAGTAGAGTTTACAGTCACATTTTGTGCCCCTGCGTTACGACTAGAAATATAAATTAAATATTAATGTATTCATTGTTTGTTTAGATTTTGGAAATGCAATGTTACAAAGAAAGACGATGACGAATTTGAGTATACATGGAGAGAATGGGAAATGATGAATAAAGATCAAGAATCTACTATAGACATTCCAGGTAATACAGAATTAAAGATATATTTTCACCGTTATTAAAATATTTCCTTAACATTTCTTCAATTTAGTGTTAATAATATTAATTACAAGCATAAAATACTAGTACACTAATATAGCTTTATGGTCATTCTTAAATAAAGATAATTTAGAAATTTGAATTTCGAAAAGCCTTTCAAGCTGATAGTATATTAATGTTCATTTATTTTGAATAAATAATATTTAAAAATTCGTATGTTGAACAAAGACCTGGCTTTCCAAACCGGTGGTATTCATATGTTCGTTCGGTGATACAAAAGTGGTCGCAAAGGTGAATTAGAATAAGGAACGTTATCTGTTCCTTGCCACCAGGTCAACCACTGCACATAAGCGCGGCGTACTCGGGGCGCATCGCGTGCGCGTACAAGTGCGGGCGCTCGTTCACGCGCGCGAAGGCGGCGGGCGCGGGGGTGGGGGTGGGGGGCGCGGCCGACGCGCGCTTCGTCAACCTGTGCGTGTGCGTGTACGAGTGCGAGAGCACGGGCGGCGCCGAGTGGCTGCTGGAGGACACCATCCCGCTGCGCAACGTCAGCCTGCCCCGCGTGGGCCTCTGCACCGACACGCAGATCGACCTCTCCTACCTGCACGACACCTCCTTCATGCAGAAGAAGCAGAGGCTCACTCAGGTCATTTAGTTTCTTGTTTTTACGCTGCATTATGCATGTTATATGGTAGATAGAGAGAGCTTAAAAAGATACTTGGTTTTCTGCTTTTCGCTCAAATTTAACAGTCTGTGCTGAGTGGAAGAATTTAAAGCTGTGCTTTATCTTAGCATAAGGAAGAAATATTGACATTCGGACCCTATCCTGACACGACGGCCCTAAATATTGATAAACTATTGATAAATTAAATAAGCTTTTATAATAACAATAATATTTACTAGGTGCTACAAACGCTTTCCTCGGACGAGAGTCGTAACAACAGAAACGGAGAGACAGACACAGGCAAGTCAGCGGGTCTTCTAGCAGTACCGTCGTTCAGTACTCTACAGTCGTTACGCAGAAGCATAATGGAGAACGGCAATACATGCCCCTTAACCCAAAAACATTTAGTGCAATTAGATTGGGTGTCTAAGGAAGATGGATCTCATATACTGACAGTGGCTGTTGGGTCACGTGTGTTGCTTTTTACACCGGTGTCTAGTGATTTGGCGCAGGCTAATTTAAAGGTGAGGTTTTTATTATGTCATATATTATAACATAATTGTTGACCTAGTTTAAGAAGTTAAATTATTAATAGAAAAATCGCTGATATTTAAGATTCCATGAAGAAAAATATTACATTTAAATTAAGTAATATATCTAGGAAGTATGTTTAGTATAGACGGAAGTTACGAAATGAATATAGAAAACAGGTAGCATAACTAACAGGTGCATCGACGAAACGGCGAAACGTCAGCGTAGCTTAAAGTTTGGTCGTATAACAGTATAGTGCTGGTATCGACGCTGCTAGGACAGTGAAACGTGGATATTACAGAATAAGAATGAAAGAAATATGGAGAGTGGAGCGTCAAATAATTTATTTTTTTTACTTCTTCGTAGGCAATGAAAGAATCAATAAACAACAACCGACCAATACTACGAAAAGCATCTTCTCTGGCAGCACCGTTATTCGTGGAGGAAATTAGATGGATGCAACTTAGAAGGATTCAATTAAAGACAGCAGATGGCTTACCGCCATTGCCCATGCAGATATCTTGGGTCCGTGATGGTATATTAGTTGTGGGTATGGACTCCGAAATGCACGTTTACTCACAATGGAAGCCCGAAACTCCGCAGATAACATTCGGACATGCTGCTAGTCAAGTGAGAATAAAAATATTTTTAAAATTATATGAAAGTTTCATAATTATACTTTCCTTATTGGTAGGTTATTCATTTTTTTATTGTATATAATATTTGAAATGATGTACAAACGTATTTAAAATACTTTATTGGCAGCTATATATTTATCCGTAAAAAATATATAAGAATACATCATTTTAGTTTAAAGGATAAATAGGAATTAAACAAAGTATTGTATCAAAACATATTAAAGTACATTAAAAATATAAAAACGTCGATTGGCCTATTAGTTTTCGTTCAGCTACGTTTATGCATTTCAAACGAAATTTTACTTTAAAGTGGCAAAATTTTGTTAATTTTATGAAATATATATAAAAGTAAGTAGTTTGATTGTTTGGTATGTGTAAGTAAAACTTGTACACACAAGTGTATGAACGCGGGACACGAATGTTCAAAAACGCACGAGTAGTAGTTCAGATCATGTCGTTCGGTTGAACGATTTTCTGATAATCAACGCTATACTATATTTTATTTATAAATTCGAATAAATATTTACCATAACTACAATTACATTTATTCCTAGGATAAAATAATATAATAGCATAATTATTTTTATAATAAGGAACTAGAAGAGGGTAGTGAATCGCGAGCTCTTCGTGACTCAGATTTGAGAATATCTGCGCCACATTTACAACGCGTCTCTTCCATCAACCTGCAACTGTTGGAACGTGATGCGAGACGGAGAAATAAAACACAACCGGATCAACCACAAGTAAATTGTTTTTTATATTTTTTTTAGTCTCACTACACAGGACTGAAAGGATCCAGGGATCCAGTATTAAAACACTCCATCGTCCACTTTCTGTGTAATTTTTAATAAGATATTGCATGTTGGCGGAAGTCAACGCCGCGCTTTGTTTTGTTACCAGACCGAGAAAATTAAAATAATTCATTAATTCCCAAAATGGACATTGAACCAACAAATGACGTGCTTGCATTCACATGCCTTGTATTTTAGTTTTACTTTTTTTCTCCAGCCTCTACTTGATTACATGCCGGATTATGGTTTGTTCGAAGCGTCACAAATGGCCTGCCCGGTGTTGCCACAATATCATCCTAAACAGCTCATGGAACTTCTTAATAGCGGCAAAATTAGATGGGTCAAGGCAATACTGGCTCACTTAGTAAGGTAATGGTTATTAATATGAAGTTATTTTTGGCGCATTATATTTTTCAAATGCTAATGATTCCTTATAATTTTGTATATGAATATATATGAAATACTCATATTCATTTATTTAAGCTTCACGCTTTTTTTCACAAAGCAGGGAGGCTCTTTCTAATCTCTTAAGAGCCACTTTTCTCACTTTCTGCCAAATTTTACGGACATTGCGTGTTGGAATTGGAATAGAATGTATGAATGAAATTGGTGCTGAAATAGGAGACCTCCACACCGCATTCTGTATACTACAGAGGGGAAAAAAAATAAATAGATTTTTTACCTACCGGTCTCCTGTGACAGCCTAGTAGTTCTATAAACTAACAAATATTGTACTAAATAGAACTGTTATACATTTAATAGATATTGTGTAATATTCTTCTTAGGCGATCTCATTATTGTTATTGTATATGTTTATCAGATGTATAGGAGGGAGTTACGCCAGTCGTAGTTCTCAAGGCGATGAAGACAGTTTGTCACGACAGGTACGAAATGCTTTAACTATTATTATTATTGCATTAGCAAATGTAAATTATGTAAATTGGCTTGTTTGCATTTGTCCAATATGAAATGTGGAAAGAAAAAATCTTTTAACGCTTTTCATCAGTCAAAACGAAAATATTAATAATCCTTCAAACTTATTCATTAAAAACTTGCAATTATTATACTTAATTTAAAATTTAAAATGGACCACACAACTTTCATAATAATAAAATTATAAGTATGACAAATTTGATCAAGTAGAATCAGTTTTAAAAAAATGTAATTGTAATGTGTAATTTGAAAATTACCAATTCATAAACACATATTCATCTAATTGGCACTTTCGGCACAATTGCAGCTGTTGTTGCATAGTTGCATATTCAATTCTAGCCTTAGTCATGATTGTCACGAATGTCCGTCAAGAATAGCTTACACTTTATCAAAACCAAGAACGTTATATATCCGTTACTGGTTAAGCTTACATAAACAACAGCAGTACTGTTACTGACAGCTTTTGCCACAATACAACTAAGGTACTTGATAAAAATATATAATTTGATTTTTTTTATATTTAGTTTAATAGAAAATTATTATTAAAAAAAACAAATAAAACGTTTTTGTAAATAATGAATAAAATTCGAATAAATGAACGGTCCTCCAATCGCATTATACTGTATTGTATATACATAAAAGTAAAATAAATATCTGAACGTGGTAACGGTGGTTGTCAAGTACCTAGCACGTTGTGCCATGTGAGCGTAGGCGGAGCATGTCGGTGTACGTGTGTGTGTTGCAGCGCGGGTGGTCGCGCTCGCGCACGCTGTCCGTGTCGTTCGCCGCGGGCGCCGCGTCGCCGCTAGATGGCGTTGCACAGGTACGCTTCGTACACTATTACACTGTTTGGCTTTGTTTTTGGACATTGTTAAGTTAAATGGGATTCTATTGTCCTTAATGATTTTAGCACATTGAAGGAATTACATATTGTCGCTGGTGCTTATAGTTTTTTTTTATAGTTGTAAAACTACATATAATTTTTATTTATCACTGGTATGTTCAGATTCATTTAGCGTAACTGTGTCCATTATAATATGAATGTAATGTTGATGCGCAAGTAACTTAACTCACTCACAAGATAATTTATTTTTTTATGTATTTGTTAACAATTTCAGGCATAGTAAAAGTAGAAATATTTAAATTAAATACTTTTTTTCGCAAAATTAATCATTGTACTACTTCACTGTTTACGCGGTTTTTGCACAAAATATAAAAATTAAAGAATTTATTTGTAGTTTTAATAAAACATCACAACTTACTTAAAAAATATGAATGATGGTAAATTCTATTAAATAGTATTAGCTTATAAATATCTGATACTAAATGTATAGATAACAGAAGACGTTCAACTGGACTACGCAGAACTGACATCTGTTCCACCGTTACCGCTTTGGACTCTTCTCGTCGCAGATAAAGAATCTGCACATCATCCGTCCACCATACAGGAAGCGAAGGTAAAAATAAAACTTATTATTTATTTTTTTATTAAATATCATTAATAAATTCTTACAAGCGTTTATAATCTCTGTTCCAATATTATCAAATACATTACTAGTACAATATTAAAAGATTCTATTTGGAGAATGTTTGAGGCTAATGTTTCAATGCAATTTTTTAGATCTTTAAAAAAACACAATCTTTGTGTTGAAATTAATTATTATTACATAACAATTTATATTTGCTATTTTACTCTTAATTTTATACATTTCAGGATTACAATGATTTATTTGAAGGAACTATGGAAGTAGAAGAAGATTTAGATGCTCTTTTGTTAGGTGAAGAAGAAGGTATCGACCGTAGACCGTCAATGCCAGAGCGACAGCCCTTATCACATTTTGGACCTAGACAAGGCAAGACAAATGCAGTATATTTTTTGTTGTTTTTAATCGTCACCTTATAAATCGTCATGGAGATTATTCTATTTAACACTCACACTTATTATTAATATTTTTATAATATTCAGAGTAAAACTTTGTGACGTGTGTCAAATGTGTGTATCATGGCAATTCTTACTTGTATTGTTAGTAATTTCCAAAATTATTAACAAATATTTGTAACGGTCTTATATTTTTAAACATAAATAAGGATGGTAGCATATTTTTAGATAATATATAAAAAAAAATTACGTGGCGGGACTCGAGTCGGGTTTGAGAGTTCGAGTGCCTCTACGTAATTGTTTTAACGTTTTCTTAAAACGTTCTTTTGTAACATCGCTGAATGGTAAGAAAGTTGAAAAACCACAACTAATCTTATTTCATCTTCTCTCAGGACGTATTCTCTCCAGATTATTAACGCACACGCACTTACCGGGCCTCAGTTCGTTAGACCAGATGCACTTACTGGCTCTCGCGGATACAGTGTCCACTTGTGACGCGGATTTCGCAGAGAGATTTGCTAATAATGCTAAAGTGGATGTCACTCAAGGTGCTGGACAGGAGGTTATGCCTGGTAAATATTTTTATAAGTTATCTTTTTAAGGGATTGTGTGCATATTTCTTATATAATTGAAGTTAGCAAAAAATCATAATAGTCGAGCTTCACGCTGTATCCCGCGCACAGCATGGTAGGCAGAGGGAACCTGGTGGTAAGCCACTCCTTTCCCGCCTTTGCACTGAATTCTGAAGGCATTGCGTGTTGAGTGGCGGAACTCAACGCCGCGCTTTGCCTCGACACCAGAGCGAAGAAATGGAAAAAATAAATATTTCATTTCTCCTAATAGGGATCGAACACACAACTAGTCGCGCTTACAGTCACACTTTATGCCCCTCCGCCACGACTGGCCTCTAATGAAGTTGACAATGTATGTATACGATGTATTAGTGGAAATGGGCTTTATTTTCTTTGTTTTAAAAATATTGTATCCAATTTCATTTTCAAGAAAACAAGAAAAAGCTAGTTAAGTCCCTTAACCCGCAGTGACTTAAAAAATAGGGCCGAAAGTGAATAATGACTGTATTAATACTAGGTTCCTTTTGCCTATTCTGGGATTTAGCTTGCAAAATTTGATTACAGACAGATAGACATCGGGATAGATGAAACTAAATAACAACTGGTAAAAAAGATTACATTTGCAAACATTTACACAAAGTATATGTACTTTTATTTTCACAGATTCGCTAGATGACTGCGGCCTAAGATTCCTATTAGCAATGAAGCACTATGGTTACCTACTACGTTGCTTGCCCATCGCCCAAAGAGCCACCTTGCAGAGAACTGGCGTGGGCACATGCAACCTTGTATGGGCTTTCCATTCGGAAACTCATGAGCAATTGCTGGCACTTATACCTGGTTACGCAAAGGGACAACCAAAATGGGCAACTATGAGAGAATTAGGTAACTTTAATTTTGTTACTCATGTAGTAAGCATAACGCTCTAGACCTGGAATAGTATGGAAGTGTATGGATCAGATGTTTTCCCACCGCATGATCACGTAAAAATTCTTGGTCGTTAACCAAAACGTTTTCTGTGTTTTTGTGGACTTGAGAAGTGCGTTTGACAGAGTTGTGAGAAAGAAATTATGGGAGATACTACCTGAAGAAATTGCTTTCCTTTCAACGTAAAAGTAATATCAAAAGTGGATGTATTTGCTTAATTCGGATACGCAAACCAACAATCCTTAAAAGTATTTTATCAGAAAGATATAAAATTTTGAACGTAGCGGGATTTGAACCTCTTGGAAACGGTCCAAGCGTACTTACATACTTTTTACATTACTTACATTACTTACATTATTTTGAATAACGTTAAAGTTATACTAGTTCATTTAATTCTAAGTCAGTACAATCAATGTAGCTTATTACCATTTATTTTTATATGGACCCCACAAGGCCTTTCCTCAGTACACTTCACACGATGTATACAGATCAGATAAGATTTTAAGCTTATTAGGTTGCTTAAAGTGACTTAACAGTTCTTTATTATTTTAAACAGAATATTTTCGTTTTGATATATAAACTTTTTAATAGTATATAGTATTTAATATTTAAAGGATGTCGAAATGTCGTATTGGAGGTTCGACTCCCATTCGGAGAAATGAAATTACGATTCTGCGAGAACTTTACGAATGACAACGAAATCGTTATTTTTTGCAGACTGCTTATTAAAAAAAAATGATAATTGTCTTATATATACAGCTAATATTATCTATCATATACTTAATTTGTTTTTAATAAATATAACGTTTCCGCGTCTCTTGTAAAGAGTACGCAGATGGTTTGTAAAAAATTATCTTATTCAAGGTGTGGGATGGTGGGTGCGAGGAGATCTTCTCCGCATTTGTATCGAGCGACTCGCGCGCGCCTCGTACATGGCGAAACAAGACCCCATGGACGCGGCCTTGTATTACCTCGCTATGAAGAAAAAGACTTTGCTGTGGGGGTTATTCAGATCCAACAGAGATGACAAAATGACTGGGGTATTATTATTTTAACGTAATTCATTTGCTTTAATTAGGTATTTATAGATGAAAGAGAGATAAAAATTCTCAACTGTTAATTAAAATTGAAGCTAAAGTAAGTCATTACAAAAATATATACTGATATTAAAAATCTCAAGATCTTGCTTAGATCGAATTAAACAATTCTTTTTGTTTTGGATATTCCATTTATCATGGAAATCTATAGGCTATATAACATAACGCTATAGCTACTTCAAGTATAACTTTTAAATATATCTTACTTGTCCACGTGGGCGGAGCCACCATTACAAACTAGTATTCAGATAAAACTTTACTATATGATTCTATTTTGTACCTTTTATACGGAATATCCTATAATTATTCTTATTTTGTAACTTTTCTATTTATTGAGAGTAAAGTATGAACATCGGTAGGATTTTATGCTAAAGATCGACTATTTCGTTGATACACGTAATTTATACCGATTAAGCCTCATAATTGTAACTATCCACCAAGAACGAAGCGAAAGCTTTTAAATAGGTCAAAGCACTTCTGTTTATAATAAAATAATAAAAAAAAATAGTAACTAAGCCATAATTATTTTCTTTTTCAGTTTTTCGCAAATGATTTCACCGAAGACAGATGGCGTAAGGCAGCTTTGAAAAATGCGTTTGTACTCTTAGGAAAACAACGATTTGAACACGCAGCTGCCTTCTTCTTATTAGGTGGTGCCTTAAAAGATGCATTGGAGGTAATAATTATTACCGTACTCACATTACTACATAAATTAAACATAATAATCAGTTATGAATGTTATTCAATTGTTATTAAGAGACCCTCGTAGCGTAACAGCATCTGTCTGTAAACGCGACAGTTGTTGATTTGGTGAGGAGAATGAATTATTTCAATTTATAAGACAAAACGTGGTCTTGAGTTTCGCCACTTAACGCATAATGTTTCGAAAATTTTACGGTATGTCGGGAACAGAGTGTCAGTATCACTTAGGTCCCACTCTGTTCTTTATTCAATCTTCTCAGTCAATTTATGTATCAATGCCTTTGTATCTTCATCGAGATGTTTTACTACCGTATTTAAGTTACTTTTACTGCCATTGTATTTTTTTAAATCAGCTTCACTTTGTATCCCGCACACAGCAGGGTAGGCAGAGGGAACCTAGTGTTAAACTACTCCATTGCCCATTTTCCGCCGACTTCTGTAGGCATTGCATGTTGAGTGGCGGAACTCAACGCCGCGCTTTGCCTCGACACCAGAGCGAAGAAATGAGAATATAAATGTAAATAAATATTTTATCTCCTCGAGTGGGGATCGAACTCGCAATAGTCGATTTTACAGTCACTTTTTGTGCCCCTGCAGCACGACTGGCCTCATGTATTATTTTTTATGTCATTATATTGTATTTTTTTATGTTGGCAAAATAGTTATTGACCTCACCCTGCAATGATACTAGTCTTCACACGTTAAATAGTATTTTTTGGTTTAAAATTTTGCTTTAATACTTTAAAGGTACTCATAACAAGATTGGGAGATTTACAATTAGCAATGGTAGTGGCGCGCCTGTACGAGTCTGACAGTGCTCTACCAAGTAGTCTAAAGAAATTGCTTATGGATGAAATACTTGGGTTTGTATCCTAAAAAATATATATTCTTAAAGTTAAATACATAATTTAAAAAAAATGTCACTGTGAATTGTTATTGTAAAACGCTGGGTTCTTATTCCGTACCACGCAGTATGCGAGAAACAACGTGAAACTAAAAAAAAATGTTAATTAATGTTTCACTTCTTTTTAAATATAGGTATAATATTCAAATATTATCTGTGTCATAAATAATTACAAAAAATCTTTCTATACAGTGGTGAAACAGAAGATGAAGAGATGGACCTGGAACACGCACACCCTGACCCATTCGTTCGTTCAATGGCGTTATGGGAATTAAAGCGATATGGTGACGCATTAGACACCCTATTAAGCCCGGCGGGAAGATTGCACGCAGCGCGGGATAATGAACCTATGCCCAGCGTGTTTAACTTCTATGTATATCTTAGGACGCATCCGAGACTTAAACGTCATAACATGCCTAGTCAGGTTAGTGTGTATAGCATATATTTAATGTATAAGATTTATATATTAATATACTGCATCATTTAATTAGGTTTTTTTAAAAATAGATATTTAAAAATTGTTAATAATTAAGGTTAAAATTATTTTACATTATACTGTTAAATACAAGATAAATTGAATAATTAATCAATACTTGATGTTTGGAGCTGAAGTTTTAGTTTAAAAGGGTCTATATTTTCGTAGGGTGGCACACTAGCCCTCCTCCAACAGGAAGCCGACGAAGGCATAACTCGCCTGGAGCGACGGCTCTACTTCCAAACAGCGCACGGGCACTTCAAGGCGGGCTGTCCGGCGCTCGCGCTGGAGGTGCTGTCCAAGCTGCCGGCGCGCGTGCGCGAGGAGCGCCCGCGCCACGCGCCCGTGGCCGCGCCCTCTATCGACGATGCGGTCATACACACGGGGCAGCTCACTGAGAATGTTGCTAAAAGTACGTATATGATAAAACTTAATTTTGAAATTGTGATAAAAACACTTATATTTTTTAAAAATTCAATTATATTAAATTGTATTTTTTTTTTCTCAAAATGGGGCAGACAGAGGGACGTTAATTGTTACGACACTTTGTTTGCTATTTTCAAAATATTTTTCGGGATTTAACCATTAAAGAAATTAAAATAGTTTACAAAATGTTATTAGTTTAGTACACAAAGGGTAGACCGGACCTATTACTAAGACCCCAGTATCCGTCTATCTGTCAAATACTAAAAACCAGAATAAAA
>DWQW01007290.1:0-15193 GCA_018249695.1 Heliconius erato demophoon | reverse complement strand
CGTTGAGTTCTGCCACTCAACACGCAATGCCTCCAGAATTCGGCAGAAAGTGGGGAACGGAGTGTCTTAACACTAGGTTCCCTCTGCCTACCCTGCTGTGTGCGGGATACAGCGTGAAGCTAATGTAGACTGCACATTCTTCTGTCGCTCAAGTCGAGTCGAGTATGACTCATCATTTAACATTTAACGTGGCTCTTATTTCACATTTATGTTATTGATGGGATGAAATATAATATACTCTTAAAAACACAATATATAATTAATTATATTTACTTCAATAAACATTGGAGGCCGTCGTGACGCAGGGGCACCAAGGTGGACGTAACAAAACGGTTGTGGGTTCGTGGTTTGTGATATCAGCCGATGAAAATTATTATTTCTTAATATTTTCATTTCTTCATTCTAGTATCGAAGCAAAGCGAAGCGTTAGGTTCCATTACTCTAGACAACAATGCCTCCAAAATCCGGTGGAAAATGGGACACGGAGTCTTTTAACACTGGGTTCCCCCTGCATACCCTGTTGTGTGCGGGATACAGCGACAAAAAAATATTGTCTCCTTAAATTAAATCATATATATATATTATTATAATGAAAATCTGAACGCAGATAGGTTTCAGTCTAGTTTGATATCATTTGGGGCAATCATCGTTTCAAATATTTAGTACTTATCTTGCTCTGAATAAAAGTAGAGGTCGTCGTGGCGCAAAGGTAGAAATATATGATTGTAAATGCGGGGTGGATTTGATTCTCGCTTGAGGAGATGAATTGCTTAATATATTAA
Organism: Heliconius erato demophoon; assembly: GCA_018249695.1. NCBI lineage: Eukaryota > Metazoa > Arthropoda > Insecta > Lepidoptera > Nymphalidae > Heliconius > Heliconius erato. The sequence continues at coordinate 14,411 of DWQW01007290.1, read as the reverse complement.
TTTCCGCGTTCTGGTAACATGTTAAAGCGGCGTAAAGTTCCGCCACTCAACACGCAATGTGCAGAAAGTTGGGAAGGAAATGGTTTATGCGGGATAGGTACAGGTTTAAGGATAACAAGCTCAAGCTTACGCATGTATTTAGAAGTTTTCAAAATGCTAATGAACTTCGCGTCTCTTTCACATGTTACTAATTTTGTTTAGAATGACTTTGTCAAAGGTAATTTGTGTCTTCTATCGTTTATTTTATCATGAAGAAGTAAAAAGTTTCGTAACATTGTTAGAGATGCCAATGGAAGCTCTTTGATTAAATAACAAAGTTATAAAATAAAATTGTCATCTTCACGTTTATTACAATATTTAAAAAAAATATCCCAATTGTTTTACAACGAAAATACGTATCTAAAGATTAAAATTTAAATATATTGATAGAAGTACTTTATTGTGATCTATCTAGATTTAATGAAATAGAAAAAATTACAACCGCAGCGTTTGACGCTTCGTTCTCTCTGACTACCCCGCTACATACCCCGGATAAAGAGTGAGGCTATGTTATGCTATGTTTAAATAAATTACAAGAATTATGCTATTTAAAAATTTATAAATATTGACTTCTGTAAACATAATTATATAATAATAAATAATATAACCATAAAACTACGATTGCAGGAGTATCAACGCAAAGCTTTAAAACAACTTTGAATTATAAATCTTATCTAACTAATATCCAAGAACTCTACAACTGGCAAGAAACAAAGAAACTGAAACTGATTCTTATTGCTGTCTTCAGTACTTTAGAACTTTTTGTTCACAGTAAATTTATATAAAAACAATGTTTCATTGCATACGTACAGACACAGCGCGTCTCACTCAAACACCGGCGTCTAAGACCTCCTGTCGGTCCCTGCGGCCCGCATTGCAGGATTTGAATTATTTATCAGTCCTCTTTGTATTTCTTCCAAAATCGACTATTTCGAACAAGTTTTCCGATTTCGACAACTATTCAAACACCAATATATTTTCGTGCTTTTGTAATAATATTTGGAGAAATATACGTTTATTTAAAGTTCTTAGTTATAAAATGTATTGTATGTATATATTATATTTACCACATGATAATTACATTTTTGTAGTTAGCAGGATAGGCAGAAGGTACCTAAGAACGTGGACCTTTCTGTTCCCCACTTTATGCAGAACTCTAGAGGCATTGCGTGTTAAATGGCTGAACTAAACGCCGCGTTTTGCCTCGTTACCAGAGCGAGGAAATAAAAAAAAATAATATCTTATTTTCTCAAGTGGAAATTTAACCTGTGACCTGTCAAAGGTGGGTTCGATTTTTTATACCCCTGTGCCACGATTGGCGTCTATTATTTAAGTTAATAGAAATTAAATCTTCTGCACAATATTACCTAACCATATATCTTATTCAACTAAAATATTTATTTTACATTTGAAAACATTCGACATATAGAACTAGAATTTTCACTCCTTACACTCGCACGAATCTCAAGAACAAATTGAAAGAGTGCAAACAGAAAGGGTATCTTAAACAACCTCCACCGAGGTATCTATTTTCTATATGGAACACCGTTTCCCGCATTTCTCCCTCATGTTCGATCAACTTCAATCGGTCTGTAAATGTGATATTGTTTGTAGTAGGTATAACAATAGTATTTGTGGAAAGTTTACTCTTACATATTATATCAGTATAGAAATTCTAATAAAGTTCTTTGTATTATTTTTGTTCAATGCTATATTTATTTTGTTTGTTGTTTCTGTTGAAACCGACTTTCATGCGCTTGTTCATCCATCTATCTATTTATCATCATATATTTTAAAGTAAATATGATAGATATTTAAAGTTTTGTATTATTTAATCTATACACCTATTCATATAAATTAAATTGAATAATCCGTCTGTGATCTCAGAATAACTCGAGTGTTACATATGTGAATTTAATTACACCCCAAAATAGTAATTTATACGATACTAAACAATTATTTTTTTAATAAAAACAGTATACAGATACAGTTAGAGAAGGTTGTGGAACAACATACTTTTTCCCCGAATTTCCACGGGATATAAGCAAGAAAAACCACGTGCGCGCGTACATACCACCTCGTAATAGATATTAAATAACTAATATAAGTATAAAATAACTCCTAACAGATTTAAATTGCGATTCATTTAGTGTAGAACCGGATAAATAACCATTGATTAATAATCAACTAATTCTAAATACACTTGAATAGTAATAAATAAATATTTGTTTCAATTATATTTTTAAATTCTAATTAAATTCTTCTAAAGTCGTCGTAGAGCGTTATTTTAGGTTTATGGTCACCATCAGATTAATTTTAAATCAAAAGCTGCACATCACCAGCTTTGTTTGTATTGACAACACTGTGAGGCGCCTCTCTGAGATACCCAGTAGAGCGTTCAATACAGGTCTGGTCTGAAACAGCAAACTGAAACTTATTATACTATACTAACATCTGGATTAGGTCACCTAAATATAGGATAAAATTATTTTAATATTTCTTACATGTTAAATTTAGTATTTACTGATTACTAAGTGAATTTCCAATTATGATAATATTTTCTTTTGTAGATCAATCTATGTTTTGGTATTCCCTTATTTCAATGAATTTTGGCTAATAAGTTTTTGAAAATTAGCGCTACATTTAAGTATTTAAGAAAACTCGCTCTCTTTTTAAGTGCTTCCGTCATAAGACTGTCGTTCTCGATTCGATTCAAACTAAGTTTAATTCCTTACTAGTAACAAGACAAAGCGCGGTGTAGAGCCCAACCGACGGAGTGTCTTAACACAAGATTTCCTCTGCCTACTCTACTGTGTAGAGAACAGTATGAAGCTGAAAAAAAATCAATTCACCCGGCATTATATAAAATACAACTTTTATGTCATCCGTAACAAGTAATACCTTTTGACAATGACAAATGGCAAGGCTAGATAGATGACTACTCAACGAATGAACTCATTTTTTTCCTAATAGTATAGTAATTGCGAAATATAAAACTCATCTAAGTTATAAATTATAATAAAAAAACAGACGGGAGTCAAATTCACCCACGATTCCATACCAGATTCAGAATTACAACTCTATATGAATTGACAAAGTTAAGTTTGCCTAAGCATATGCACTTATTTTGCATGAAATGAACTACAAATATAAATTAGTAACGTTTTCTTTTCTATAAAATCCTGAACATATATAAGAAATAATAAGTTACAAGTTAATTTAAGGAAAAATATCACACATTTTTATTTATTAATTCTAAGCTTAATAAGCTTCTCAAATTAAATAAACATTTCAAAAAGACACTTTGACCAAAACTAAATTAGTTTTTATAATAAAGTTAAATTCTCCACTCTACTTGCGACGTCAACGCTAAGGAAGCTTCTCTTTCTATATTTTTAACTTTACAAGAGTACCCGCTACAGGTCTGTATGAAGGAGGACGAGGTCTGACATATTAATTGTGTAAAAAGATCTTATTTCATCTTACTCGTATTGTTTTTCTTTGTTTTGTCTCCAAAATAAAGCAAAAAAATACACACAACAAAAGCAATTCTTTTCACGGTTACGGTATTAATGGGTTTTAAAGCTTTTTTTTATTTTCATAAGCTAGATAGGTAGATTGTGCTGTTGAATACATGGTTAAGATTAATTTGGTTTTTTATTTTTTTTGATTTTTTATGGGATTTCTTATCATTTTAAGTTTAATAATTCATTTCAAACAAATTGAGAATATTTTACGATTGTACTATTCCGATTTAAATGCTTATCAATTATTTATATTTTTTTTAGCTTTACGCTGTACCCCGCATCCCGCATATCCTATTCTAAAGGCGTTGCGTGCTAAGTGGTGAAATTTAACGCCGCGCTTTGACTCGTTACTAGAGATAGGAATTGGAAATATGAGATATTTCATTTTCTCTAGTGGGAATCGAACCCAAAACCTGCCGAATTTACAGTGGCATGCTTATGCTCCTGCGCCATGACTGGCTTCTATTTACCAAATTGTTGCTTATTATATATATTATTGTATATATATTATTAGTTTCAACTTTAGTTGTTCATATATCACGTAGCTCATTTATTTTTATTGCTACATCCATGGAACGTTAACGTTCCGTTTATTACGTCTCTTATAGGTTTTGAACACTATATTTTAAAACTACATTTCATGTTCACTCTAAAAAAATAAAAAAACAACCCCTATAGGTACATATATCTATCTATCTGCCATTATTTATACTATTTCAAAGAAAGATCTAATATAATCGTATCATATTACTACTTTAGATATTTCATCAATAATATTGTAAGATCATGATGAACATGCGTAGGGGAGTTGTGTTAGTCTGAGCCCCGTCCTGTCCCCGGGGCATCTTGTTTACATGTAATAAAATCCTGAGGGGTTCAATTTGCGGGAACGTAATATATTTATTTTTTATATTTTTCATAAATAGATCGTCGTGGCGTAGGGGCACAAGGGTGTAACTGTAACGCGTTGGGTTCGATCCTCACTCGGGAAAATGAATTACTATTTATTAATATTTTCCTTTCTTCGCTCTGGTAACATGACATAGCGTGGCGTTGAGTTCCGCCGCTCAACACGAAATGCCTCGAAATCGGCGGAAAATGGGGAACGGAGTGTTTTAACACTAGGTTCCCTCTGCCTACCCTGCTATAGATACAGCGTAAAGCTTAGAACAAAATGTCATAGCAATCATAGCAAACTCAGGAAGGAGGAAATGTACGTCGACACGAGATCTAATTATAATCCAGTATCAGCTTGAACCATTTGATCGCATACAAGGCAGAGCCATTCGAATCATTGGGGACCCAATCATCTGTGAGAGGCTTGACACTTGGCTTTGCGTAGAGACGTCTCCTCGCTGTGCGTTCTCTACCGCATTTATGGGGAGTGTTCTGAAGAACTGTTTGACCTGTTACCTGCCGCCGAATTTTCTAACCGCACAGTACGTTACAAGCTAAAATATCATCCACACCACCTGGAGCCGTGGCAATCCACTACTGTACAGTTTCGTAGGAACTTCCTTCCACGCGCCACGGAACTATAGCCTACCCGCGGCAGTGTTTCCAGGTCGATATGACATGGGTACCTTCAAAAAACGCTTCTATCTCCCCTTGGGCTGGCAAAGCACCTATAGCTCGTCTGGTGTTGCACGGGGTCGTGGGCGGCAGTAATCACTTACCATCAGGTAACCCCAACGCTCGTTTGCCTTGTCCTTTTCCTTAAAAAAAAAAGTTACTTTTCGTCTCTGATGCAAGAGACCTATTAATCAATATCATTTCTTTTTTTTTCTTTTTATATATAATCTCACCATTTGGAAAGCCGAGACAAAGTCACAAATGTAATACCACATATTATATAAAACCAAATCAGGAAAACGAAAATACTTTTATTTTTTTAAAAGTATTTTCGTTCTTTGAGGCCGTCGTGGTGCAGTGCCACAAACGAGTTACAGTAAACACGAAGAAAATGAGTTCGATTACCACTCGGGGAATGAAAACAATATAAAATATATTACCTCGCTCTGGTAACAAGGCAAATGCGACATTAAGTTCGGCCATTCAAGGCACAATGTCTCCAGAATACGGCGAAAATAGAGAATGGTAATGTCTTAGTAGGAACGGACTATTTTAACACGAGGTTTCCAGGTAAGGTTAGGTTGTGGATTCGAATTATATTATTTAATATAATTCGAATTCACAAACATTGAGGATGTAAACACGACCTAATAGAATCAAAATGGCGGCAAAAAAATATGTTAATATAAAGAAAGGAAAACTTAGCGTTTGATCGGTCACAATCACAAAAATCAACAATCCACTTGCTATTTACTTTGTCTATTGTGGGTAAAGCTTAAGGAAACTATTTCGATCATTTCTCTGAAGTCAGTCTTACGAATGTCCTACACTCTTATTGCGAGCTCTTAGAACATACACGATAAGTAAGAAGTACGTGAATAATCCATTTGGACGAATGTTATTACTGTTGTGTGGTGATTTAATAGATGGTTATATTAGTATACATTTTGAGGTTATTTTAACAATATTTAACAGGTCAATTTTTCATTTCAGAAGGATTTGTCGCCGTCCTGCCAGCGGCATAGGGTCTAACTGTAAATGCGACGGCCGTGGGTTCGATATCTATCCAGAGGGATGAATTACATATACTCCTCGCTCTAGTAACAAAAAAAACATCGGCATTAAATTGTGAAACTTAACATGCAAGGTCTCGAAAATTAGGCGTAAGGAGTGTCCTAAAACTAGGTTCTCTCTTCCTACTAAAAAACTGAAACTAAAAAACACTGTGGAATTATTATTTTTATACAAACATACCCTTGTTATATTGTATGTTTATAAAATATTACGAACCTATTTAATTATCAGGATGTTGAAGAAAATGTCAATAACTAAAAAGAGTCTTCCAAAGTCACAGACAAACAGAATTACAAATTTACACACTAACAGATTTGTATATTGTACCTATACGTACGAATAAAATCTACAATGTACATACGACTACATACATACGTATTACAAAGACTTGGTATATTTTAAATATTTACTCGCTGAGCCAGATTTCATTACGCTACATCTATTGTTCTTGTTCCCCAAAGGTTCCGGAACACCTTTTTTATTTCATAGAAAAGTTTCGCGGCGCAAACGGGGAATGACTGAAATATATTATTTGCTCTCGTCGAGCTGTCATCTGAACCTCCTTATGTTGTTATCCTGACGTAATATTGATGATTATTTTTAGGGTTACAGGAAAAAAATACCTACTGTATTGATGGAAAGAATATGAGGTTTACAAATAAAATGACAGCGACTTCATCCTTGACACGTTTTCGTCTATTTTTATCTTTACACGTTTCACGTATTTTGTGGAATTCGAACTGACAACCATTGCTTTACATTAGACAGTGTCTTTTTATATGAGTTGTTTTCTTGTATTTAAACATTTTTACTATGTTATAAATATACATGTACCTACTGTAAATTCAACAGAAATTATTTATTCTTAATAGTTTTTGTATTTGTATAAAAATCAGTTATTAAACAGAAAAAAACCAATACAAAGCATTACATATGCTTAAACATATGCTTAATTATCAAAAATTAAATTGTAAATCTTCACACTCAGCAGCTGTATCTTAACAATGTAATACACATTTTACAAAAGAATTTTTCAGAATAAAAAATACGCTAAAATTGATTTGTCTCCAAAATTTATTTAGCGTCACTTACCTTATTTTTAAAGGCATCCCTTTTAATCCAGTCTAAAACAATGCGGTCACATTTTAGGGATGTTTTAAAAATAACCTGACAATGGGGTTTCGAGTCAAGCCTTATGACCCCGTTCTTGCGGTAACAAGCTAACTACTAAAATAACTTCTGGATACATCGTAGAGGCTCTCTGCGTCTTGAGATCTTGAAACTCTGCACCACTCATATATATTGGATACACAATACAACGAACTTATGAAAACTGTTTGAGATTTTTACTATTTAATATTTTATGCACGTATATACGAGTAAATAGAAATACTTCAATATTAGTTTCAAATGTAAAAGTTTCAAGTACTTTATTTATATTTATTCGTATTTGTGTTTCAAGTTCTATTAAATATACATATTAAACAAAATGAAATGATTACTTCTTTCATATATTAATAAGAAATAACAAAAATAAAACGTTTATGGCACATCTCTTTAATTATTGTCCTTATAGATGTAAAAATCCGTTATAATACTTTACGTTAATGTTATTTAATAAAATAAATGTATGTAACCTCGGTTGACCTTCGAAAACACAGTATCAAAGATACTGGAGGAAGGTCACGTAAAAAGCATGAGGACCCCCCGAAGGGCATGTACGAAGAGGTTGATGACAGTGGACGAGGCGAAAGAGGTATGTAGAGACCGTAGCGTTTGGCGCTCCGTTCTCTCTGACTACCCCGCAAGGGATAAAGCGTGAAGCTAAGTTAAGTTAAGTTAAGTTTATAAATGTATGTACATGTCCATATATTTAATGAAAAAAAATATTAAACGCAAATAATTAATAGTAAAACCGACACCTTTGGATGCCATTTTTTAAATTAAAATATTTTTTTACACAGATCTCTAACACTGTAATCCCAGAGAGTACTGTAGGTCTGCCCGGTCCGGGATTAGATGAGATCGAATAGGGCCTGTCGGCGTTGTCGGCTTACTGCGTGTTGGAGGTAGATCACGTGTTGCGCTTCATTATTATTAAGTCTTGCGTAAATAACCTTCCAGATTTGTTCTGAGTAATATGATTTACTCGTTCAGATTCAAAGATATCGAGAATGAATAATAACTAGACATTATTTTTATTAAAAGAAAGTATTTTTAGTAGGATTTATTCGAATATATTTTTTCTGGATTAGCACCAGGTTTATAACTCATTGAAAAAATAATTCTCTACTTATGTACTATATGTTGTAGTAAGCAGCACACACTGTATCTCGCACACAGCTGGATAGGCAGAGGGAACCTGGTGATGAGACACTCCGTTCCCCATTTTCCGCCGAATTCTGGAGGCATTGCATGTTGAGTATCGGAACTCAACTTCGCGCTTTAATTTAAAGCTTTATATTAATAAATAACAATTCATTCTCCCGAGTGGGAATCGAATTCGCAACCGTCGTATTTACAGCCTTTACTTATACCTCAGTAAAAAATAATGTTATACGGTAGTACATTCTTTATAATTATTTATTTATTTCGACACACACTAGTTGTTATTATGCATGTATAAAATTAATTAAAAAAAATATATCTGAACTTAGCAGAGCTTAGATTGTCAAACAGATCAAAAATAAAATGGAGATAGGTTTTAAAAATATTTTAAACATTCCTAGTAATCTCAAAACATTATAAATCAAAAATTTTAAATAAATCAGATTCACGTTGTATCCCACACAGCAGGATAGGCACGTTCCATCGAGTCTGGAGGTATTACTTATTGAAAAGTGCCCCGCCGCGTTTTTGCCTCGACACCAGAACGCAGAAGGGAAATTTCCTCGAGTGGGGATCGAACCCACAGCTAGTCGCGTTTACAGTCACACTTTGTGCCCCTGCGCCACGACTGGCCTCAAAACATTACAGATGATTAGGGAGTACATTCGAAACTGTTTTCATAGATCCTCCGTTCCGTCCGATCGAAGTGACGTGTTCTGCTCAGGGTGGAGGGGATCTATGAAATCCGTTACCGCATTTCATAGATCCCCTCCACCCTGAGCAGAACACGTCACTTCGATCTGACAGTGAATAACAGCTCTCGCGTCATTCGTCACTGTCACCCACTCGGCGCGGCAAAACATAATTTCATAAAGACATCCTTGTTCTTCTCTCTTGTTATGTCGTTCAACCATTTTTTGGACGTTTTTTGTCATCAAACCTTATCCAATAATCGTCATCTGGGGAGATGGTGTGTGCTCCTTGGAACATTCGGTTATTATATACATATTATTATGGTATAAAATAAATATTTTGTTTTCTTTGTTATCCGCGATGTTTTATAATGTATTACGTTTTGTAGTATTGTTGTGGGAAATGTGCTTTATATTTTTGCTGGTAATAGAAAATTATTTGTAGTAAGCAGCCGTACTTATTCTTAAGCGCGTTATATGTTTGAGTATATTTACTTATTTTCGTATAGTAATATAATGGTCTTTATTTTCATAAAAATACGAAAAATATAACTATAAAGTTATTTAAAAATTTCTATTTTTTAGTTTCCACCTGTATCCCGTTACAGGGAGGCAGATGGAACCTGGGAATCTGGTGTAAAAGCACCCCGTTCCCATTAACACATTTCCGTTCCCCACTTTCTATTGAATTAAAATATTGCATTTCGGTCAAGTGGAATCATACTATCAACCTGTCGCTTTAACAGTCATACGCTCGTGCCCCTGCGCCTCGCCGTCTTAAACAAAAGAAGGTTCGGTTTTAAAAATATTTTCGTTTTCTGGGTTGGTGGTATTACATTTGTTATTTTGTTTTGGCCTTTCAAGTGGTGAAATATGAAAAAATAAAAAAAATAAAGAAATGTAGTTTCCTATTTACAACAGTCTTACAACAGCTTCGAGGACACACTACACCTTAATTAAAAATTAAAAAAATAACTTCACGCTGAACAGTACAGTGTGTACAGGACAGACATAGGGAATCTAGTGTTCCCGTTCCCGTTCCCTACTTTCTGCCGATTTTTTGATTGCGTGTAATTCAAAATAGAAGTATCTTGAATAGATAAAATAAAATAGAAATACGACTAATACACGTTTCGGTGACAGTAGTGTGAAAGCACACACAATTAACTAATTTACTCAATCAGTAAGCAACACGTGACTAGAGCAGCTACGTGGATCTCCTACAAACCGTGACCTGCTAAAATGACAATGTCAATTCAATCTTCAAATATTTTATATACCTATAGGTATACCACAAATAAATCTAACTTTAACACTTCATTTAAAACTTTCCACCCAATTTTTGATACATTGTTGGCGAAGTCAACACCCCATTTTTCTTTGTTACTAGAGCGAAGAAATGACAACAATTCCTTTCCCCGAGTGAGAATCGAACCCACAACCGTCGCCTTTACAGTCAAACGCTATACCGCTGCGCCACGACGGTCACAATCCAATATGTTTATTGCAATAACAATATTATTTATGCTTTATTTATTTCATTCTAACATTTTGCACGAACCAATTTACCTTTTGTTTGTTCCATATGCCTGATGAGTAAACGTTTCGATATTTACTTCTATCATATTTAGTTTTCTATATGTACAGTATACAACTGTATAGGTATACTAGTCAATTTACAACTTGTAGGTACCTGCTGCAATTTTCGGCTTTTATTTACGCTGAAAATATTGTGGCTTGAAAAGAAGAGCGTAATGCAATATTTTAAAGGGAAAACATTGTTCAAATATTTAAAATAAATTATTTAAGATAGTAAGATAAGTTGTTGAAATTTGGAATATTTGTTTCCCTTGATATTTCAAAATAAATCTTTTGAAGTAATGCATAATTTTTTTCAGCTTTTTGCTGTGGCCTGCAAGTATTTGTGCAAAAAAAACCTATATTTTATTGCAAATAGTTAAAATCGAGACAATTGACAGTAAAAATAATTTTCCACACCATTTTCAAAAAAGAACATACTGTGTATAATATAATATTTTCAATAACACTTCCCGCTTCACTTGATCCTAACAATCCCTGCAATTCTATACAATCCGGAACATAACACTAATAACATTTTCTATCTGAGAAACAAAAGGATATCGCGGTGAAGGCGTCGAGTGGAGGAGAAACATTGTAATGATGTGTATACCGTATAACACCGTATTACGGAGCAAAGTGAAACAAAACGTAAACTTAATGCAAAGCAGTTTGAATATACTACGTGTTTACAATGTACATAAAATTTTGACTTACGTGTAATAATTTGTACGGAGACGGATTTGATCGCAGTCTGTTTGACATTTGTATAAGACTTAATTTGGCACACTTGGAACTTGTGAATTTGTAGTGTATTTTTTAGTTTTACGCTGTATCCCGTATGTAGCATATGTATTGATTGTAGTTGTGTATTGATTAGCGGAACTCAATGCCGGTCTTTTGCTTTGGTACCAGAGCAAAGAAATGAATAGAATAATAATATAAATAATAATTCATTCCCCCAAATAGGAATCGAATCCACCACCGTCGCACTTACAGTTTTGTGCCCCTGCGCCACAACAGTCTAAACGGCCCCACAGATTTTGAAGTCTCTGTGGGATACTCTTAAAATTAAGAATGATATAGCCCTTAAAATAAATAATACATATACCAAGTCTATACCAAGATTGTATACCGGAGCAAAGCTAGTTCCGTTAGCCCAATCTGAGTCTCGTAAGTTCAGTTAGCTAAGTAAAACCACGAACAAAATTAGTTTTATTATATATATATATATATATATATATATATATATATATATATATATATATATATATATATATTTTATTTTGAAAATTCTTCGTATTATACGGAGGTTAGTCGGCGTAATTTAGAGTGTAAACTCCGTTCTTCACTTCAACACTAGAGAGGACTCAAAAAGCAGTAAAAAAAATCTATAATTAAAAAATTATAGATTTTTTTTACTTCTTCATTCTGCACGGGAATCAAACCATCAACTTTTCAACTGCTGTACGACGACGATACAAGAATATATGACGACATAAGAAGGAACATTTAATAGTAATAGAAAAATCTTATGGGTTATTCTTTTATATATTCAAGTTACTCATTAGAATTCAAGTCGAAAAGCATTAGTTAGGCCAGTAGCTAAGGAGCCCGGGGTCTCCCTAAACAGGTGATCTGACCGCTTTTGTACTACTTATTTTCGAACATTCTATTTAGTTCGACATGATTAAGATAAATAGATCACAAGCATCTAATAAATTCTATTATAATTTAGTAAATTGTTAAGCTTATAAATTTAACTAGCTTTTGTCTTCAGCTTTGGTCTCCATGGTCATATGGAAATAGCTAAGAAATATGTTTTACACGTGAGACATTCTAAGCGCTCGAAGTGACGTTACAATTAACGTAACATAAACTATACATAGTCCTTTTCATAAAATTTATGAACTACAAAGCACAAAAACATTTTTTCAATCAAAAACCAATAGTTCGTAAGATTAGCGCGTTCAACCAAACTAACTATTCAGTTTTATAATGTCAGTATAGATATACAAAAATTGAAACACGACAGACATTGAAAACACGAAATAGTCTTTTTAATAGTACTTTAAAAAAAAATTATAATTTAAGTTGATCAAACTTTTTTGGCAAGGAACTCGACTGATTTGATTCACTGTGTTGGCAAGGATTATACTATAAGTAGTATATATAAACAAAAGTTGAAAAATATATAAGTCGTCAAAAGAGTTAATGATCTCTATAGTAATATCTCTACGTATCGAGAATTTGATGTAGTTAGTATTTTCATTTTATTGATATTTCAACGAGGAAAGCTTCCCTCCGTTTCTTCTGCCTAGCTTGCTGTGTGCGAAATATAGCAAAAATTAAAAAAGTGATGTTGTTCAATAAATTTAATATTACTCAACAACAGGAGCCATGTTGTCAGGCATAGCTTATTTAATATGTAAAATAGAACGATGTGGTAATTTTTATTTAGGGATGTATTGTATTACGGTTTACACACACACGATTTAATGAGGCTATTTATACGTGACTAATTTACCGGAAAAACGTTCGCAAAATTATATCATTTACGCACACATGTGGACAAATATTAAAATATAATTTACTAGCGGACCCGGACGCGGCTTCGCCCGCTTAAACTTTACGAATGCTTATAGATATATTTAGGAAATTGTTTTTGAAAATATCTAACTAATTTAAATGAAACAAATATAAGTAAACGTAACCATAGTAAAATATTAATAAAAAAACTAAACAAAACCAGCTACATTATTTATAATTTTGTCTCTGTCGGTCTTTTTATTTCCCCGAGCTAATATCCAGAAAAACTGAACTAATTTTTATTGGACTTTCAGTGATCGATTTTACTAATTTACCCGGGAAAAATTTTTTTACTCGTTTTCCTTGCGCGCGTACATGTAGATACTATATGAAATAACTAAAGTACTTTCTACATTAAATATGATAAGTTTTGCGAGCAATATCAAATAAAATCCCAAAAAACTATAACCACAATTAAGTGTATAACAACGGTATAGATAACCATCCAACCAAGATGAAATAACCAACAATTCTCTCTTTAATCTCTATCTCTATATATAATAAGACAGTAAAAATATTTTGTCTGTACATTCAGTAATTTTGACTGAAATGGATAGAGGGACACCTAAATAGAATAATAGAAAGCAAAAATATTTTTTTTAATTTCTTGTATGTCTGTCTGTCGATATATTTTTGTCCGCATTTTTCTCTGAAAGTAGTGAACAGATTTACTTGAAAATTTCACTCACACTTCATTTTCACCAATTGCTTTGTTTTAACTTAACTTAACTACTAAAGTTTAGTTCATCAAAATAGGTTCATTAAAAAAAAAGTTATCGTCATTTGAATGAACTCAAGGCATTAGCTTGCCTGCATATAATATTTTATAGCAACCGCGCTGGTTTCTTGGCTAAAGAATGACATTCGAAACGTCTGGCTTATGACTTGATAAAAATATATACATTATTGAAGCACTATTATATAATATTTTATACAATAAAGTAAACAAAATTGAATTGTTAGTGGAGATTACCTTCATAAATCATAACAGTTAAGTTTAAGTCGTAATTAA
>DWQW01007289.1:0-15193 GCA_018249695.1 Heliconius erato demophoon | reverse complement strand
GGCACTCGTGTTCATTACGTTCTAAGATATTGTCAAGACAACTTGTCATTACAATTCATATTTCAATATTGTGACTACGAGAGTATATGTGTATATAACAAGTGTAAATAAATTTATTGTAAAAGTTAGATTTTGTGTCTGATTTGTTGGTTCGCCTAACATTATTAAGTCACATTTATTGCTTCATAGCCTGTGTATATCTCGTTATTCGTTTATATTAGAGAATAGTAGGGCACCCTATATTGGTGCTAAGTTGAGGTGGTAGTTGTATGTTTGTACTTTATAGCACTATGTGTACATATATTATGTGGCATCTTATTAATGTATTGTTTAGTTGCAAAGGAAAATGTTCATATCCAGATATGGTCCAAATTTTATAATAAATGCCTTTTTTGCACAGTTCGTTTTACAGTTGATAATATAATATTAAAAATTATTTATTTAAAATTAATTTAAATATGTTTCTAGAGTAAAGAATAATTTATCTATGGCCTAAAAGAAAGTGCAAATGATATCTAACATGAGCTGATTTCTATTCATACTAATAGTAAAAATATAAACAATAAATTATTATTTTTAAAGCGTATTGTTTTCTGAGTATAACATCTAGCACCTTATCTTACTCTATTAGAAACGTCACACATTTCCTGTTGTTTAAGTTTCACACTTTGTTCCATACATAACAAGTGAGACAAAGAAAATCTAGTAACCTGGAGTGGACTATTATTTCTCCATTTTCTACCTGAATCGCGTGTCAAGTGTAAGTAAAATTGACTGGTTGTGGGTTCGATCCCCACTCGTGGAAGTAAAATATTTATTTACATTTATATTTTCATTTCTTCTTCGAGGTGTGGTCGTCGTCTGGTATCGAGGTAAAGCGCGGCATTGAGTTGCGCCACTCAACACGCAATGCCTCCAGAATTCGGCGGAGAGTGGGGAACGTAGTGTCTTAACACTAGGTTCCCTCAGCCTACCCTGCAGTGTGCGGGATACAGCGTGAAGCTGATAACGTATTTTCCAACAATGCACACACAAACATTCTTTTGACATTAACATAAATTTAACAATTACCTCACTTACTTGCCAGCGTTGTTTTACTCCATTGTGGGTAAATTAAAAATAGGTCGATCATACACTCGAGGTATCGAGATCACTATCGTTGCTAATGACGCATTTGTATTCAATGCCGAGCTCTGGATTAAAATTATCAACTGTTTCGAGTCTATAATTAAGAAACCTTCGTTATTTAGGACATACGAATAAAATGGACAATATCTCGGTAAAAGTAGGTATTTCTTTATTGAATTTGATTTTCTTTATTGAGTTTGATTTTGAGTCCTTCTCCTTCTGAAGTCTATATTAGAGTCTGAGAGAGAGAGAGAGAGAGCTTACAAAAACACTAACTTACTAGTTCTTATTATTATCTCATTTTAATTAAAAAAAAACATGTTTATAAAACATTATAAGGAAATCCATTCGAAATAATATTTACAAGAATAGATATTCTAGAATACACACTTTTCAATCTCATTCACATAACCCGGTGCGGTGTTTACATAAACATCGAGAGTCGTTGTCTTATGTTTTCACTGTTGCCGATTTAACGCGATCTAATTCGAAAGCGATACGCCTTTCACCTTCCGACCGACGTGCATTACGCTACCAACCAGCAATTCCATTTCGTCTCATCGGTTGTGAGATGTACTCGTGACAATTTAAATTTTACGGGTTATATAATAAATAACATATATATGTGTAGTTTTAGCAAACAAAAAAACTAAATATGAATAGTATGTGTATAGTTATAACAAAAAACAAAACAGAATATGGCAAATTTAATTATTTTGTTAAATTAGATAGCTTAAGTTTAGTTAAAGTTGTAATTAGATGTTTTTAAACAAGGTCTTATGCTCAATGAGCTAGCCATGGATCAATCATTTAAAAATAATCATTTTTATTTGTGTCAAAATAGTCAGTGTTTCACTACATTATTCCCAAGAAATAATTTCACATTTTCTGTTATAAATATATTGCCCATAGTAGGACCTAGTGACCTCGTTTTTGCCGGGTTTTGACTGTATGCTCCCAGTGTTTAATTTATCACATTTTCAAGTAAAATGGGAAATATTTTACTTTATAGCTTATGCTATTATTAATAATACTTATCAATATGTGTATATTGTGATATTTATAAAAAAATAACTTTTCAATTAAGCTATTATCGTATTCAAATTGATTATTCACGCACAGCAAATATGTTATTGATTGTAAATATTGTCATAAAAATGATATTTATTTTTTAAGTTTTTTTACTGTATCCCCCACATTCATTCTAACAATTGGAAAAATAACTCAAAACTGTCGCGCTTAAGACGCTGTCGCACTGCGTCACGTTGGTCTTAAAACGGTATAAAAATTATTAAAAAGAAGGTTTAATTATAATTGTTAACTATGTGATAATTTATATTATAAATTTATCTAAAAAAAACATACATTTTATTTGGCGGTGGTTTTTTTAAATATTTCTACGTTTGAAACTACAACGATGTTTATAAGTTTAACATTAAATTTATAAATTTAATTTGTTTCATTTACGCTTCCTTAGTCTTCTTCCTCCTGGCATTAGTTCCGGCTTTTCCCTGGATCTACCTTCCTCCTCAATCTACCTCACTTTGCATGGTTTTAATGTAAAACTTATTCTCATTATTACATTATTTTATCTGATAAGTATATCTGAGTAAAAACTTTTATATAATGGAAGTCTCATATTAATTGAAAGTTTCCAATACTAATATTATAAATTTGTTACAAGCATATATCAGTTGAAATTCAAAGAATAATATTTAAAGAATACGATGTTTTCTATAGTTTATGGCGCAGTAAAATTGGCCCTTGGACTTAAATGAGGTGTGATAGAATAAGGAGTAAAGCATCAACTTACAGAGTGAAAGTATACTTTCTTACCGCTTTGCCTTTACTAGATGAAAGATGTTGTTGCTCTGGAAGCGTCTTGTGGATTATCTAGGTAATATCTGATCTTCATTATATTTCCATTTTCATTTATTCGTCTTCATATTTCCATTTATTCGCTCTGGTCGAGGCAAAGCGCGGCGTTGAGTTCTGCCACTCAACATGCAATGCCTCCAGAATTCGGCAGAAAGTGGGGAACGGAGTGTCTTAACACTAGGTTCCCTCTGCCTACCCTGCTGTATGCGGGATACAACGTGAAGTTATTTTTTTTTTCAATATTAAAAATAAAACATATTTTCTTTAGTTTTTAGTAAAATGAATTTTGGTAAATATTTTTTAAGCAAAGAAAAACATATGCATCAAAGTTCTATTGATAGTTTTTATATTAATATTAGAATAGAATAGAATTGCTTATTTATCACATAATAAACGATAAGAAAGAAGATCGATTGATTAATTTAATCATCATAATAAATAAAATGAGAAATTATATATTAGCTAAACAGCATATTATTCTTCCAGTAGTAACTATATCGATGTTTTCTCTATAATTGAACAAAACTCGTGTGACGGTTTTCCCTACAACAGTGTAGGTTAATGTATTGTCGCTTTCTTAACTCTCGTCCATCGCATCACTAATTGTTTTATTGTTAACCTACTAATTTAAATCGGTTGTTGGCTATAGGCTTAGAAAACGTCAGCGAAACGGCCCACATATCTTGAATGCGTAAGTATATTTAAAGAATTTGGTATTCTCATCAAAAGTGATGAGAGTTGAATATGTTGAGTTCTACCACTCAACACGCAATGCCTCCAGAATTCGGCAGAAAGTGGGGAACGGAGTGTCTTAACAGTAAGTTCTCTCTGTCTACCATGCTGTGTGCGGGATACAGCGTGAAGCCGATCAAAAATGAAAACAAAAAAAAACAACGTAGCATATTTAAACAGAATCGTTGATCTATATTATATTAAATTAACACAAAATAATGATCCGACGAATACATGTAAAATAAATTAGAGTACCGAAGGTCCCCCGGTCGATTGAAGTCCAACGATAATTGGCACGCACTCAAGTGCGCGCAACGCTCTAAATGTTTACCTGTATGCCGCAATTCGGTGTCATTCCGTCATTTCGATTGAGCGACCGCGAGCTCTCGTTCCCGTTGTTTGCTTGATGCGTCTTTTTTTAAACGCATTGCGATCTGATCGGTTTTTTTTTCCCGTTGGCTCGTTTATAATTAGACATATGGGGGAGATGTTTGGCAGACATTTTATTTGGGATCACGTGACCGCCGTTCACTGTCTCAAAATGTGTCTCACCTCAAAAATGTATATCGGATTAAAATAAAGCAACGTAGGTGTTCTTCATACTCTACATGTATTTTACGATCGCGACTGGGTACGACTACGTATTCGCTTGATTGATATGTACTCGTACACGCTATTTCTAGATACGTTGTTCTTTTTAATGTCTTTTATTCTTCGTGGTTTCCTGCATATGATAGGGTTGGCAGGGGGAACCTGGACACCTAGTGTTAAGACACTCTGTTTCCCTTCACTTCCGGTTCCCAGTGGCGGATCTTTTCGCTTTAACACCAGAGCGAAAAAAGGAAAATATTAAATATTTCATTGGCTTGAGTAAAAGTCTGTAACGACATTTTTTATTGTTATTTTATCCTATAAAAGTGTTTTAAAGAATTATTCTAGTGATAAATAAATTGTTAACTTATCAGCGTATCCAAACAAAGGGCAAACATGGTGCATTAATAATATAAATTTAACCGAAATTCCAATATATAGCTGGCTTAGATATATTATAAGAATAGAGTTATAGATATAGAGTCTCCAAAAACCAATTGACGTAATATGTATTTTTTTTGGAAACTCTATATTATATCATAGATACACCAATTTATTCCTATATTCCTAAAGTCAAATTAACTAATAGAATAGAAAGATTATTATTAGGGAATCGATGAGCAAAGAGGTTGCTTTCCGTGGGCTCGGCAAACAGGCGTGAGGCGCGCAATGAGGTCGCGGACGCGGCTCCCCGGCGCCGCCAGCGCCCGCGCTCGGACGACGCCCTTACCACTATTGGGAGATATAGTATAGGTACATCTATATATCTAAATTTATTGTTATTTAGTGTAAATTATGGCCAGTCGTGGCGCAGGGGCACTAAATATGACTGTACAAATCGACTGGTTGTGGGTTCGTTTCCCGCTCGAGGAAATGAAATATTTATTTACATTGATAATTTCATTTCTTCGCTCTGGTGTAGTGGCAAAGCGCGGTGTTAAGTTCCGGCACTCAACACGCAATGCCTTCAGAAATTGGGAAACGGAGTGTCTTAAGACTAGGTTCCCTCTGCCTACCCTGTTGTGTGCGGGATACAGCGTGAAGCTGATTTTTTTAATAGTAAGAAAATTCATACAATACCAACGTATTGTACGAATACTATTATAGGTTAAATATTCACAATAACACTTGTTTTCTGTATTTTTCGACTGTGGCATCATTCCATAAGAAATGTGAAAATTTGTTTGGAAATAGTAGTTAAGTTATATTTGCATATGTTACGAAATGTTTAATTAACTTAAATTATTGTTTTGCATAAACTGTTAATAATAACCGTTAATATCGTGTCTATAATGTGAATTTAATACTACCTAATTTGACACTTGACCACAATAAAGCAGACCAATACAAAATTTTACATTCAAATATCATCAATAGAGCTCAGTCGTGGCGCAGGAGCACAAGCGTGTGACTGTAAACACGACAGGTTGTGGGATCAATCTCCACTATTTTAATTTCTTCCCTCTGGTGTCGAGACAAAGCGCGGCGTTGAGTTGCGCCACTTATCACGCAACGCCTCTACAATTGGCTGGTCTTACAACTAGGCTCCCCCTGCTTATCCTGCTACATGCGGGATACAGCGTGAAGCTGAAAAAAAAAATAACATGAATTGTGAATTATTCACTTTTTGTCGTATAGTAGTGTGTAAGGTATTATAGTATGTATTATGTAATGTCATAATATAGGACTCGTTGCAATAGCAAGACCTACTTGTTAATTCAGTGCTAGGCGCGAGTCTATTGTTATTCAGAATGTATTGTAACAGTTCGCAAATGAAATCTTGGCGTAATCATGATTTTTGGGGTCCATGACCGGTACGAGTGGATCCCACTTCCGGTGCCATGGCGACTGTCGCCGACGAGATCGTTTCCGCTATCGGCCACTTGCGCGAGCGCAACTGATAGTGATAAAGAAACTGGGACGACCTGCTATCTAGGGTAAAGAATATGGTTCACTTTCTTTTATTTTGTGTTTTAGGTAAAAAAAAATCGTGTTTTAGTTAATTATTGAGGCCAGTCGTGGCACAGGGGCACAAAGTGTGTCTGTATAACTAACTGGATGTGGGTTCGATCCCTACTCGAGAAAAATAAATATTTATTTACATTTATATTTTCATTTCTTCGCTCTGGTATCGAGGCAAAGCGCGGCGGTGAGTTCGGCGGTTCCGTCACTCAACACAAAATGCACCCAGAACTCGGCGAAAAGTGGGGAACGGGGTGTCTTAACACTAGGTTCCCTCTGCCTACCCTGCTGTGTGCGGGATACACTGTGAGGCTGATTTTATTTATTGATGCGTTATATTTATGTTTTTAAGCTACTAAGTAAGAAAGTGACCACACAATTATAATTTTCTTTCAATTCTAAGTAGTTTAAGGAGGTCGCATGCAAGTGGCTTTGACAATGCTAAATGTTTCATGGACAATATAATTAATAAAAAAATATGTTAATTTTTTGAAATTATAAACACGATCTAAATCAATTGAATAAGAAGCGAAAAAATTTTTTTTAGAATAACCCAATAAATATTATAATATATTTTAGAATAATAAATTTATCCCAATTAAGAACGTTAGAAAGTTATTAGAAGTTAAAACATTAACCATCAGACAATAACGAATATTTTTTATTAAGTATTTTTTATTTTCCGTAGATTTATCACAAATTAAAGGTCAGTCAATAATATATAAATGTTACTTGTTTTGTTAAATAAATGTTATTTAAATATTTAAATAATTTAAGGAGATATACAAGACAAACACAAAGGTCTAAGGTTTTATTTTAAGTAACATTAAATTAAATTTATATTTATTATTTCAGTACTTCCATTTCTTCTCTATAAATTAAATTAGTAAATTTTAGTTATTACATTTTAAAGTTTTTCGTTTAGAATATAAGAAGAGTATAAATCAAGAGTATATCTATTACAGAATGAGATCCCAGGGCCCCCAAAACCTACGTAATTTTAGCAAAGCTGAAATTTTGAGGATTAATAGTCTGATATGTAATTAGCCTGTATGCGTACTTACTAACTTGAAAATGGGCCCTTTCAGAGGTAGAGCCAATATAGCTAGACTCACCTACAGTAAACTAGAAACGCTCGTACTTAAGTATGTAAGTATGTTTTAAAGAATACTGTGAAAAATGTATATTTATCAATACCACCACCACTCTTTACGTAGGGCTTCACACCTAAGACGTCTGGCAGAAGTAAAGGCTCAGGTTGTATTATTTCAAGACCCCTTATAAGCACCCAGACCAATCGATGGCTCAATCATCCTCTTGGACAGACATGTACCTTTATTCTAAGCTAGTGAGTACGCACACTGTCTTAACTACACATTGCACTAACAGTCTTAAATTTCAGCTTTGACAAAATTAAATAGGTCTGGGGGCCCTGGGATCTTGGGCTATTAAGGATAATATTATCATCACGTGTACGATTCAGTCATTGTCTATTGTCAGTCGCAGAAAATGTATATCTTCGCTGACTTATTTACATAATCAAGTTAAAAAAATAAGGCCGTGTTGGCGCAGGGGGACAAGCTTGTGACTGTATCGCGATGGTTGTAGATTCGATTACCATTCGGGGAAATGAATTGTTATTTCTTAATATTTTCATCAGTTTCTAAATATTAGGTTCCCTCTGCCTACCTTGCTATGTACGGGAAAAAAAAGATAATTAAGCCTGTTCATATATCGATTATGACATGATCATATATTATATGTTTAGACTATAACGGACGCACGCACTTGCAACGCTTGTAGTACGACAGCATTATTGGTAACCGTGTCAGAGCGGCCGTCGCGGAATAGACCAAGGCTATAGTCTATACAAATCACTGTGCCGACGCTACACCTGAGCTGCGTCTTTGGAAAGTCAATACGGTATTTTTAACCCCGACGCAAATCTTATAAACAGTGTTGTTTTTGGATGTTTTATTTGTCGTTTACGATTCTTAAATTTATTACTCAGTTTATTTTATCATACGTTACGTGATGTCGGGATGGGTTTTCTGTTTTTGTAATATTTAAGATTTATACTTATTTAGATAGGAGCCGCGGGTTCGAGTCCCGCTACGTTCAAATTTTTATACGTTTTCTAAATAAGTATTTTTCTTTCCTAAGTGTGGAATAACACTTTGAAAAAATGTTTAAAAATATTTAAGATTTGTTATTTATTTATTTATTTACACTTTATTGTGCACAATTACTTATTAGAGACAAAAAGAGATTTAAGATTTGTTAATTATTTTTTGAGTCCTCAGTGGGACAGCATGTGTTGGTAAACGTGATAGTTGTGGGTTCGGTTAGGAACTCGGGTCAATGATAATATTTAAAATGATCTTCATTCCTTATATGGTATGGTAAGGCAAACTCTGGTGTTAAGTTACTCACACACACAGTCCCAGAGTCACTTAATACACATTGTCTTAAATTTCAGCGGAGAGTGAAATGTCTTGACACTAAATTCTGTCTTCCTGTTACTTGAGAAAAAAATGTGAAAGTAAAACATTTTCTGTTTCTTTTCAATTAGCGAGAAACTTTTTAGTTTAAATGTAGCAACTTCGATTAAATAATTGATACATTTTAAGCTGATATATTTGATATTAAATCGAATAAACATATCGTTCTATTATATAAGTCACTTATTTAATAAATTGGTGTGACAATAAGTAAAGTTGGTAGCTTTCGGTGGTTTTTAAAGTGGGAGTCGTGGAGTGTGGGCGCTGGGCGGGGGTGGATCGCCAGCGTTATAGCGTCTGGGGGAGATTTGATTTTTAAACACTGCTACCCTTTTAAATAACACTGCTAGGCTTAAAAGATTTCATTTATTTGACATATTATTATATACAAAGTATAATTTAATTTTATTAGTATCGATTGTTTATTATAGGCAGTTTTAGTAAAGATCTATATTTTTTCGTAGTACTTAAAACTATTCCTTATATGGACGTCCTTAGATCAAATAACACTGACTTCTGACTTTGTCACTCGTCTCCGACCATCTTTCCTTTATTATTTGAAATACCTACAAGTATTTATAGATGTTCGGAGTGAAACCGGGTGGCGGTCGAGGGTCTTAAGATTTATGGCGGAGCGGGAGAGGCCCATCTAACTGGGCTTCCTTTAAGTGATGGCCTAAATATAAGCGAAAGTAAATTCTAAATATGATAGAATGAAATAATAACAATATTTGTTATTAACACAATTAATACTACCTAAGTAAAAACTTACTATGTTTTCTAAAAAAATGTTTTTTTTTCACACAAATATAAAATTTGAGATTATTTTTCTTTTTAAAGACATAATGTTGTTTTACATGTTGCATGTAATATTGGTAAA
The DNA here is from genome assembly GCA_018249695.1 of Heliconius erato demophoon. Lineage (NCBI taxonomy): Eukaryota > Metazoa > Arthropoda > Insecta > Lepidoptera > Nymphalidae > Heliconius > Heliconius erato. Next base: position 5,521 of record DWQW01007289.1, on the reverse strand, counting down.
CAGGCAAAATGCACGTTGTACACATCTATAACAACTAGTAGTGTAAAAATAAAGATAACAATAGGAAATGATCGAACAATAAATACCTATAATAATATTAGAGGCCGTCGTAGCGCAGAGGCACAAGCATGCAACTGTAAACGCGACGGTTGTGGATTCGATTCCCACTCGAGGGAATGAAATAATTAATATTTTTATAAGAAATAAAAGCGCTCTGGTGACGTGGCAATATGTGACGTTGAGTTCTGACACTCAATGCGCATTGAAAGAATTGGGCGGAAATTTCCAAACGGACTTCCGAGTCTTAATGGGAAGTAAGTGTCTGTGCTACCAGGTTCCCTCTGTGCAGTATATAGTGTGAAGCTCAAAAAAAAAAGTATTAGTAACGATTAAATATTTAATTTGATATAACACATCTCACCGTCTGTTACTTGTACCACACATGAATTCCGAACGTCTCACACCCTTGCACGTTAAGGGCAACTCATTTCACCGCCCAGGACTATCTACGGTTCAAGATATTTTTCCTTTTATTTTAATGTTATTGTTACAGACTAACTACGCTAAATAATATCCAATTTTCATTTAATATATCTAAATATGGAAGATAGTGGTGCAATTAGGAGTTCCTGAATGAATATTACGTCGTATTCAGTCTTCAATTCTTACCATAGATTAAAGTCGAAGCGGGAAGCGGAGAAAGAAGTGTTTTAGATGACACTAAGTTTTCTTTGCCTATTATATATGAGGATACAACGTGAAGGCAATGTGCATTATGATGTAAGATCACAGTGACAAATTACATTTTTTTTCATATCACAAGAGCTTTCAGCTCTTTGCTGTTAATAAATTATATATTATTTTTATCTCAGACTTAATCTTAAAGACTCGAGGCAATGAAATATTTATTATTTTTTCGCTCTGGTCTTCCGACGTTGAGTCTCGCCACCCACTCAATGCCTCCAGAATTCAGCAAAAAGTGGAGAGCGGAGTGTCTTAACACTATGCACACTATGCCTGCCCATGTGGGATAAATGTGGGATGGAAACGTGAAGCTGAAAAAAAAACTAAAAACAGCTTTTTTAAATATTCGTATAAATAATGTTGTTTTCTTAATTACTCTTAATTTTATTACGTAGTTGGTAAGTAGGTACGTGTTTTAGTTTCCCATATACAATTTTTGCTTTACATTTAATATAGACTTTGCTGTGGTTGACTAGACTCTTCAATTACTTAGTGAGATTACATTTTGCTCTTTTATGAATTTTAGACGTATAATGTAATAGAAGATTTAAAGTTTTAGTCTCCACTCGGCACCGCAATTTTTTTGGCTTATCACAGAAATATATATAATTTTAGGGAAAGAAATAATTATAACTATATTTATATATATCCCATATCTGTACGTTCTTGGTGATAAAAAAATAATTAAGTTCAATTCAATTAAAGAAGTAAAAACACTGTAACCTTTTGTTTAAATTAAAAAAATATAAATAAAAAATCAGTTTCACGCTGTATCCCGCACACAGCAGAGAGCACCTAAGTTTAGTACAACTTGTTCTCCATTTTACGTCGAATTTACGTCTCGCTTCGCCTTGATACCTAAGAAATGGAAATATACATTTAAACAAATATTTCATTTCCTTGAGTAAGGCTCGAACCCACAACCAATCGCGTTTACGGTGATACTTTGTCCTACGCCACGACAAACCTGAATATAAATACAAAATTTTATATTAAAACAATATATTGTCAATATGTCAAATAATCATTTAACATATAATGATTGATGACACTGACATAAACCTTGAAAAATCAGTTAAGCGTAGAGCTGTAATGTGATAAATTATTTTGACACCTATTGCCCGACTTAACGTCAACACTTGCTGCTTGTTAAATCACTTAATCTGGAAAATGGACAAAAAAAATCAGCCAAAACAAGTTCATGTAATCATTAATTTGTACGTGTAATATGATTGATGGGTGGGAGCTACTGATCTTGATTATTTATTTTAGTTGTAAACTGTAATTAACATAATTTATGTTATATTATGTTATGTAAATTATATTATGTTTATTTAAAGTTCAATGAGTGTTTTTTTTTTATTTTAATTTACTACTTTATATATCTGTGCTTCTTAAATTTATATACTCCGTATACTTATTTGCTATTATTATGAAAATCATTATTTTTTGATTATTCGCTATTATTATCATTTGTTGTAAAGTCAGTCGTGATGCAGTGAAGAGTGGAGTGTCTTATCACTCCGCTCTGCCTGCCCGGTTAAATGCTGGACACAACGTAAAGCTCAAAAAAATATTTGTTTATTTGGAAGTTATATTTTAAAGCAAATACTTACACATTTAAAATAAAACACCAGAAATATTCATACCTTTACTAGGCTTAAATACGACATCGGCGTCTCGGGAAGTATTTAAAAAATATGTTCCAATAACGACACAAGCTGCAGGCGTCGCACGTGGCAATGGGCCTTTCCGTTATTAGCATCAGGTAAAATTTTTTACAACCAAATCATAAATGAATGTTCTCGAAATGTATCGGTCACGGTGAAGTTTATTTATTTCGAATGCCTGTTCATTTCAAGGCTTCTATATGAATATGTATTGAATAAATAAAAAAACTTAAAAGATTTAAAAAAAATACGTATTATTAATAAAATAAATTAATAATAAAAAAAATCGCCCTAAGCTTAGTTAAAGCTGTTAAATATCACATTTATATGATATTTCCTTCCGACAAACAACATATTTTTTTCATGTACTTATAATATATTGGTAGTATTTTTTTAAACGTATTTAGTTCATTACATGTCTTCCTGTTCAAGATTCAACACGTCTTTAATATCTTTCTATGGACATCAATTTGGGGGCGAATCTATGTCATCGAGTTCACATTGTTCAATAAAGAGGTTTTTTTAGCTTCACGTTGTATCCCGCAAATAGCAGAGTAGGCAGAAGGAATCTGGCAACTTAGTGTTAAGACACTGCGTTCCCCTTTCCCACTATCCGTCGAAAACTTGAGGCATTGCGTGTTGAGTGGTGGAACTCAATACCACGTTTTGCCTCGTTACCAGAACGGGAATTTAAAATATTATTAATATTTAATACACTCGAGTGGGAATCGAACCCACAACCGTCATCTCTATAGTAACATGCTTGTGCGTTTCGAGGACTGAGGTTAAAATGTAAAAAAAAACAAGGAACATGTGGCCTTGCCACTGTCACTAACTTAACACTAGGTTCCCTCTGCTTACCCTGCAATGCGCGAGATACTTCGTGAAGCAAAAAAAAAATTGTGTGTGTATCTATACAGATTCCAGAATATATTAATACCAATAAAACAGCTAATTTGAAGTATATCAATTTGACACTATTTTTGCTTATATAATATTTAATATTATTTTAGAAGCACAAATGGTTTTAAAGCGGTGCGTTTCCAACATTCCAATGGTATTCCTTAATTTGAGGGCCTTTCTTTATGCTCCTGTTTTTTTTGTTGACAGTTGAGGGTGGCGGTGTGTTTTGTAGATATTTTTTGTCCACCTTTCCCATATAAGACAACCTAACGGGACAGGGCTCTCACAATTTTACGATGGCACAATGATCACCTATCAGCGATAGGATGTTTCGATAGTAATCTTGCTTTCGGTAGCGAAGGATTCTAATAAAATACATATATTCCATTAAAGATAAGTTGGTTAATTTTGATTAGTTTTTTTTCTATATCTCCACTCATCTCCATGGATGGGATGGGATAAGGATGTGGATTGTTGGAAACCAATTTGTTCTAAGCTGTGTAGAGATTTAAATATCTAGGTATTGGGTGTGAGAAACTACTAGATGGTCGTGGGTTCGTAGCAATTGGGGAAAGTTTCATATTGAAATTATTTTTATTTTTGTTTGTATTTAATTCTTCTTCTTTTTGTGTATTGGGTGGAAAAAGAACGAACTGCCTTTTCACTCTGTTTTATTTTCTTTCTTTATATGTAAGATGCGATAAAATAAATTTAGTAAAATATAAATATATGCGAGGTCAGGTCGTGGTGCAGGGGCACAAAGTGTGACTGTAATAATGATTGGTTGTTGAGTTCGATCTCCACTCGAGGAGATGAAATATTTACATAAATTTATATTTCCATTTCTTCGCTCTGGTGTCAAAGCAAAATGCGGCGTTGAGTTCTGCCACTCAACACGCAATGCCTCCAGAATGCGGCAGAAAATGGGGAACGGAGTGTCTTATCACTATGTTCCCTCTGCCTACCCTGCTGTGTGCGGGATACAGCGTGAAGCTGATTTTGATATTTTATTTTATTTATATATAATAACAGATATATCACCAGCTAAAATAACGAATATGAAGTTATTATATATTATGAACATTGCTACACAAGTACAAAAATATTCACTCAACTTAATAGGTTTTAGGAAATGCTTCAATGGCTGTGGTATATCGGAACTCTGAAAATAGCACCAAGTTTCATAAATAGACCTGAAGTGATTGCCCTTCCATATTTATTTCAAGCGCTCTTTTCTGTTGTTTGGGGTGTGTAAGAAAGCATGTTACTATGAAATCATTAGGATAATATGTATTTAAAACTACATTTATAAAAAAAACCGGTAGTAGGTTCGATTATTACTCAGGAAAAAATTGTAAAAAAAACAAAAAAAACAATCACCTATATAGTGACGTCATTAAATGAGCGAAAAAAGGGAAACGGAGTGTCTCAACTCTAGATTCTCGCACAAACATCAATCAATATAAAAAAACTCACTCTAATTGGTAAAACTAAATTTGTATTCAGTTTTTTGTTTGGCAGCAAATATGTAGCTTTACCAATATTCAATACAATTTATTTTTACATTCAGTGTTCCATGGAAATATCTATGCAGCGGCGCTTTTGCATCGATTCAACATAGTGCTGGTATAAAAACGTCCAATGAACTACAGTTATGTACTGTCGAACAGGTCAGTCTGGGACTGTGAATTGTGGAGTTTATACAAAGAAAATTGTAAAATTATTTTAGTTTTTTTATTATTTATCAGAATCACGCTGTATCCTAGGCTACTTTTCGCTGGTTTATGGAGGTATTGTGTGTAGGGTGGCGGAACTTAACGCCGCGCTTTTGAAACTACACCAGAGCGAAGAAATGAAAATGTTAAATATTGAATTTTCTCAAATGGGAATCGAACCCACGGACTTTCGTTTACAGCCACATACTAGAGCCCTTGTGCCACGACAAGCTTCATATTTAAAGTTGCTATGCTTATAAATTAATTGAATGAATTAGTTTTGTTATAATCTCTATATATAATAAGACAGTAAAAATATTTTGTCTGTACATTTAGTAGTTTTGACTGAAATGGATAGAGGAACACTTAAAAAGACTAATAGAAAGCAAAAAGATTTTTTTTGAATTTCTTGTCTGTCTGTCTGTCTGTCGACATATTGTTGTCCGCATTTTTCTCTGAAACTACTGAACCGATTTACTTGAAAATTTC
>DWQW01007288.1:0-15195 GCA_018249695.1 Heliconius erato demophoon | reverse complement strand
ACACCAGAGCGAAGAAATGGAAATATAAATTTAAGTAAATATTTCATCTCCTCGAGTGGGGATCGAACCCACAACCAGTCGGTTTTGCAGTCACACCTCGTGCCGCTGCGCCACGACCGGCCTCTACACAAAAAAAAAAACAAATAAGTACCGACAAAACAAGTTCAAATTAACTTTTAAAATTCATCTATTCAAAATACTCTACAGAACGGCTCCAACTCTATTGCTGAACTAAATCCACAACGGTTTAATTAAAACTTTAATTATTATCAGTTATTTCAACCACAATAAGCTTTACATAATTGAAGTAAAGAATGCTATAGCTTTTAATAATAATGTATGAGGAATATGGTGTATTTAAAAACATGTTTTGTTATGCTTATAGCCTTTAAAATTTTTCTTCTGTATTTATATTTTATAGACGAATAATTTGTTAGGTTGACTGTCCTAACCTCAGGATCTTCTTTTGTTGGACTACCGTAGTACATACCACCATCACAGTCTTATAATAATTAAAATTAATTTTTTGACGACTCTATTAAGACTAATAATTCTTAATAAGGCAACAAGATAATATCTGTGTAACAATGAACAGGCATCTTAAAGATATATATTAATAATATATAAATTTTCTCTTAAACACGATACTAATAATTATTCACATCGTATCAAACTTATTCATCCTAAACTACAGTCAAACCTGTGACATAAAACTTCAACAGAGCAGTCAACGTAACCTAGATCAAAAAAGACCAATTAAATGGCCCAAAATTATTTATTTTTAAGCAAACAACCTTGTTTCCAAGTTCACAGATTTGAAACCTAAACAGTTCAACAGAGGGTAGCCAAAATTAAAACGCCAAATTTTGGCAACGGAGTAACGTACGTAAGTTATATTTGTAAAAACTAAATATAATCCAGCATACTTCATACAACGCATCGTTTGTTTGTCTAATGACGCGTGAGATTGTTATGACCTGAATATCTTTACTAGAAAACTATAATTTTTGTACTCTCTTAGATTTTTCTAACAATTATTAGAGAAATTTTGAGGCACTGGCCTTAGGGACACAAGCGTGTGATCGTAAGCCCGGCAGGTTGTGGGTTCGATTTCCACTCGAGGAAATGAAATATTTAATATTTTCATTTCTTCGCTCTGGTGTAACGAGGCAATGTGCAGCGTTGAGTTCCGCCACTCAATACGCAAAGCCTCCAAAATTTGGCGAAAAGTGGGGAAGAGAAGTTTCTATTAGGAACAGGCTCACAGGTTTCTTCTGCATACCCTGCTATGTGCAAGGTAGCGTTAAGTTAAAAAAATGAGGAATTGTAGAACGATGATGAGTCATAATTATATTGATGTTTATGAATATTCAAAATACGGGTAATCTATAAAATGGATTGCCAATAAGGCCTAGGTAAGCTCGGCAACTTAGTACAGAATTAGTTTTTATTAAAAAAAAACCGGACAACCGCAAATTGGCTTCACCCGAGGGTTCCATAGAAAAATTGGAGGTCTTGAGCTTTTTTCTGAATTTCAAGGTTAGCTTAGCCAAAGCACTTTCATCTGATACCTCACTTGAACTAGCGAATTTAATACCAAATTTTGCCCTCCTTGTAAGGCTATTAGTTTTTAGGATTTAACCACAAATGTAAAGTTTCCTGAACTAGTACTACCTTAATTATTAATTTCATAATAATAGGTTATCCGAAAATACCCTATTATTTTTTATTCCCATTAGTGTCGGAATACGCGTTTTTTGCGATATAAACGACCATATCTACATTTAAAGTAAATGTAGAAATACTTTTTTTAGGAAATCATGGGGCCGTAGATTTGAATTTCAACTCGATATCTCCAAGAATTCCTGAGATCCTGACAGATTCCTGAGCTCTTGACAGACAGACGGAAAAGAAAGTGATCTTAAAAGGGTTCGTTTTTTCCTTAAAAGGTACAGAAAACTAAAAATTATCAAAATTTGCATAGACAAAAAGAGGAGTGTTTTATTTAATATAACAACCCAAAAATGATCCAGACAATTATGATCATTTTCCTTTCTGCAACCAAATCAAATATTATATAAAAGAAAGATAATTTCATGTTTTATTTGCTCAAAAATAGTAATAATCAACAAATAAAATCTAGACAAAAATAGATCTAGTCTAGTAGGATGTGGGTAGCGCGCCAGTAAGTATAGTGTAACGATTTCATCACAGGCCTCGATACGTCTGGCTCTGCTAAGTGGTAAGTAACACAGCGGAGTAAGGGTGTTGCCACACGAGCGTTTTGTACGCAGCGATTTAGATTATTATCATTTAATTAAACTGCGTCTTGTATTTTTCAGTGTGTCTGTAAGAAAGAGTCAATTGTCATATTAGATCTTGTGAAATAGAAACAACTGAGAGTTGTATAATTGGACTATAATATAATTTTTTTTTTCATTGGTCAAAACAAACTTCTTGACTATATAATATTAGTGTAGATTAATAATTAGGTAACAATCTAGTGTTCTCAGTCAGCTTTCCGCTATCATCAGACATTGAATATTTAATAGTAGAATCTGTCGCCGGACTTTATCTAATACTTCAGACTGGGAAAACACCTTCGTGATATATGATAACAATATATCTTCTCTGATTGAGATAAGCATATTTAGTTCACTATAGGTGTTATTTACGACACCAAAGGTAGTAGTTTCTATTCTTATTCGGGGACAGAATTATTTACATACTCTGATAAAAAACAAAGCGCGGCGTTGAGCGCCTCCATTCTCATCTCATCATTTACGCAATGTATAGAAAATTGGGCAGAAAGTGGGAGACAGTATACCTCAATATTAGGATCCTTCTGCTTACCACGTTAAATGCGAAATATAGTGTTTATGTCCTGGAACTCTGGTGTATATAGTAGTGTCCGCCTACGGTTCGAGACACGACTGTAGGGTGTGTCCCGTGCGTTTATTTAATATATCGGCCGCCTTGCGAATGACGAATGCACTACATTCGTTCCAACGACTTATATTGAACTCACAAATCAATAAGTTCATAAGTTCACGAATCACTATTCCAATACAATCTTAATATAAATAAGCGCAACAAGTAGGTTCAGACTGATCACACACAAACGTCCCGGAGAGTTCAATAAGACTGTTGCATCCGCAGTTTCTTCCTTTTATTATAACTAGCTCGCAGTTATAGTGGAGAGGAAGATAGGACGCGCTCTTGGCTTTTCTTCGGAAGAGCTTCGAGTTATGGCAACGCTATGCTGTCGAGTTTCCAGTTATCTGAATAACCTTCTGATGGGATAATATAAAATTTTTAACACTGAACCTCTGAATCTCTAAAAGATTTTGGGTTATTCACGATCAAGATAAAAGGTGTTTGGAATATCAGTTATAAAAGCATCATCATCGATTCCATCGATTTTATCAATGACGAATGTAAAATGAACATACTTGTTACATTCTGCTTAAACAACAACAATTTAGAGTCAATGCCTACATGTATACATATATTCCAGTTTTTCTTCTGGCACAAATTTACCACATAGAGAATGAATACTTTCTAGATTTAGTGATATACTTTCAAAGATAAAACACCAAAAATATACAAAATATTTGGAAACAAAATCGCTACAAGAGCCGTCGTGTGGCGCGACCACCACCGGCCTACTTGCGCGGCGTTGCGTCACGACGGTCGTTGAACCACCGCGCTGCAGCCCGCGGCCCGCCTTGCAGCGCCTGCATGCACCACCACCACTGTCACATCGTTGAAGAAGTTCTCTAATTTTTAACATTTTTTTATTATTTAACATTTTTTAAAGGAAAGAAAAAAAATATTTATTTAGAAAACGTACAAAAATTTTAACGTAGCGGGACTCAAACTCGCGCCTCTTGAATTTTCTAAATAAGTATTTAACGTTTGTTTGTGTAATATTGTTATTGTGTTATATCAATGATCTTTACAGTTTTAAGTATGTACATCATATTACGTTGTAATTATAATACAAGATTTAATTATCTGTTGTGAATTGAATAACTGCATTTGATATATTGCTGTACAAACCATGTTGATTTATATATCACGTTGAAAGTTCCTTATTCAGTATTTTCTTTGTTGTTAATAGCATGCGATATAGAATTATATAAAAAAGGATAATCAAAACAAATTATATTAGATCAATTTAACTTCCACATTTTTACTTTAAGATCCATAAAAGATCTGGCAGATCCGAGACTAATACCGGTATGTCATACACTACATGTCATTTCAGAATTCAAATATGGTGTTTTATGACATCATATTACAAATAAATAAATAAATCAACCTCACAATTTTTTTATAATTACTCTTAAATAATATGAGATTGAGGCCAGTCGTAGCGCACCGGCACGAAATGTGACTGTAAAACCGACTGGTTGTGGGTTCGATCCCCACTCGAGGAGATGAAATATTTACAAATTTATATTTTCATTTCTTCGCTCTGGTGTCAAGGCTAAGCGCGGCGTTGAGTTCTGCCACTCAACACTCAATGCCTCCAGAATTCGGCAGAAAGTGGGGAATGGAGTGTCTTAACACTAGGTTCCCTCTGCCTACCCTGCTGTGTGCGGGATACAGCGTGAAGCTGATTCTTGATTCTTCAATAATATCCGTTTATAAAGAATCCTCTATGTATATTGCTCTGTATATTATTTATTAGTAAAAATTTAATTTAACTTTAACTAAATTTTAATGGTGTCTTATCAGATTCGTGCCATAAAAACAACCACTTACACCGTTTCGGTGCTCAAACATCGTTTTATTGACAATTATATGTTAATTAATGTCTCTGGGTGCTAAAACCGCCGTAAATAAAAATATATTTTTTATGACTTTCCAAATGAATGTTAATCACTTCTCAAATATAAATAAATATATTAAGGTAAACGCCTGTATACATATATTATGTTAAGCACATCGTAACCGACCACAATTATTGTACTTATCTAATATATTATTTCATTTTAATTAGTTACGTAGAGGAAGTTTTTATTTAGGAAAAAAATAATAAACATTAAAGTTAACGCAGTGCAGTTCTCGTGGTTATTAGTTCAAATCCAACTTAAAATATTTTATATTTTTCCTTGTTGAAAATCTTATAACTATAGACTTATGGTTTGTGGGACGAAATCCGTACCCATTTTGCCATTTATACATTACATTTTATAGTTTTTTTAAATGTTTACTTTATACCTAAGGTTAAATGAGGCCTAACCGAGTTTTTTGACATCTTATTGCTTATCACAGATATTTTTACAAATATGTGCATATTTATTTTTACTTATAATGTTATTAAATATTTCAGAAATGATACAAAACAGCAAAATGTATAATATTTTTAAATATTTTAAAGTTAATTTTATGTTCCAATTTATGTCTGAAATTCAAGAATTACAAACAAAATATGGAAATTTTATAAAAAGAATATAGAACGTTGGCTTTGTATCTAATAAATAGCCTGGTACTATAACCAGAGTAGTAAATAAATTAATTACCATCATGTGGAACTTCTTCGACATTCTAATCCAAAGAAGCTATATATGAACCTGTATAAAAACTACAGAAGCATTTTACTTTTATAGTCATTATATTTATAATCTCTTTTTTATCTAATAGAGCACTAACTAACTAATTTCGAATACTATTTATAAGTAAAGCTTTATTTAAAATATCCAATATTTTCAAAAATAAACATTACCGATTAAACTACTAATAAAATACCATGTCGACGTCGAAATTCAAAAACTTAATTACAGCGTGCGAGTGTAAGCGAGACGGTTGTGGGTTCGATTCCCACTATTGGAAGAAAGTATTATTTCCTGAGTCGGCCTAAAAAAAACGTGGCCTTTAGTCTCGCTACTCAACACGCAAAGTTGCGAAAATTGGGCGGGAATGAATTGGGGAACGGAGTGTAAGACACTACGTTGTTTGTGTCTACTCTATATCTATTATATGGTAAGTTTTAAAAAAAATCGTTTCTAAACATTTTTAAAGTGTTATTCCACACTTAGGATTTTCTAAATAAGTAAAAATCGTTTCTTTTACCCAATCCATAACAAAATTATTTGCAAAATTTTAATGTTTTAACTATTTGCAAGGGCGGGACGCAACCGCTAAACAAAAATGTCAAAAGTTATATGATCGTTAAAATATTTTACAGACATACATACCTAACTATTGATATAGGTATCAAAAATATAGAAGACCTAAAAGACAGGTGAAAATTAACCTCTTAGTTTTACATAATTTGTTTTTGACCAAAACTCTAATAGTTTAATTAATTGTGAAATGCCTTTTTCGTCAGGGGTCGTCATTTGGAGATAAACACGATATTAGTTCGATCCCCAATCGTGAAAGTGAAATATTTATTTATATTTATATTTTTATTTCTTCGCTCTGGTGTCGAGGCAAAGAACGGCTTTGAGTACCGCCACTCGGCACGCAATGCCCCCAAAAATTGGCGGAAAATGGGGAACAGAGTGTCTTAACACTCGGTGCCCTCTGCCTACTCTGCTGTGTGCGGGATACAGCGTGAAGCTGATTTTAATTTAAATTATAGAAGCCCTGCAGTAACCAAATGATTGGTTCCATCCAGTACTGGCTACTTAGTAAACCATGTAATTTCCACTCCAATAAACGTTACATCACGTTACCTAATGCTCAGCTTCCTCAAACCAGAAAGTAGGTTGCGTGGGTCGGAGCGAGATAGCTCCTAAGCCGATGACAGTAAGTATGAGGCCGTCTCGGTGGCACGAGCGTGTGACTGTAAGCACGTTGGTTGAGGGTTCGATTCCCATTCGGGGGAATGAGTTATGGTAGGATTCAGCGGAAAGTGAAGGTAAAAGGAGTGTTTTAAAACTCCTTTCCTTTCCTACCTCTGCCTATTCTGCTTTATGCGGAAATAAATGTATATGTGCATTGATAACAATTATGAATGTTATTTATTTTTTCTGTATGACGTAGCTATGCGTAGCGGGACTCAAATCCGCCTCTCTTCAAAAAGTCCAAGCGCTTTGACCTAATAAGTTCTTATCAAGGTACGTCGAAATTCTTATACGTTTATTATTACTTATTTATGTTATTAGGATCTCTTTAGGGCGATTTAAAAAAGAAATCCGCTTTCAAGTCCCGCAACATTAAAATATTTTACATATGTTTTCTGAATATTTTTTTCTATCCAAAGTGCAAAATAAGTTTATTTAGCTTCACGCTGTATCCCGCACGCAGCAGGGTAAGCAGAGGGGAACCTAAAAACCTAGTGTTAAGACTCTTAAATAGTGGCGGAACTCAATGCCGCTGCAAAGGCCTCCTTGCCAGAGCGAGGAAATTAATTAAATATATCATCTCCTCAATTTGGAATCGAATTTAGAACCGGTCCCGTCTACGAATTTTAGTAGCACGCATATGCCCCTGCGCTAAGACTGGCCTCAGTAACAAAAAACAGTTTAAAAATATAAACATTGTTTGAAATTTCAGCTTCTTTTGTCTTTTTATTTGTGGCTATTGTCACAGTGGTCCCCATTTGGACCACCATTACAACAGCTCAGAATCATCAGCAGAATTTTCCATTTTCTTATAATTTATCTTTTATGTGAATGTGTACAGTAATTTTATTGTCTAACACTTGTCTTAGTAATTGTTCTCTCGGTGAATTGCCTCCATGGGAGTGGATGGAGGAAGTGCTTACTGCCTTTTTGTCGTGACGTACTTCCATTGTACTTCCGTGTTTGCCTTATATAACTTAATTTTTACCTTCACGCATCTGCCGCGTATAGCCGGGCTAGGTAGAGAGAACTCAGTGTGATGAAACTTATTTTTTAGCTTCGCGGTGTATCCCGCAGATAGGATAGGTAGCGGGAACCTGCCAACCTCGTCTTAAGACACTCCGTTTCCATAAAGATACCCCACTTTCTGCCGAATTCTTAGACATTCTGTGTTGAGTGGCGGAACTCAACGTCGCGCTTTGCGTCGTTACCAGAGCGAGGAAAATTATATATTAAATATTTCATTTCCCCCAAACTCGTAACCTGTCGCTGTCTTGTGCCCCTGCGTCACGACCGGCCTCCATTTGAAACTCTATGTGACTTTGTAGGCAGGGGAACTTTCCACACTATTCGTCCAATTGCAGGACTCAACAGCGGGACTCAACAGCTTTGTGTTGTTACTAGAGAGACAAAATGAAAATAATTCATTCCCCTTAGTAGGAATGGAACCTACGCGCTGTGCCACGAGGGCCTCGACACACTCCTACACTCTTTTATATACGAGCTCTTGTATATCGAGCCCTCCTTGTCTCATCTAAACAAAAAAATAATATAATTTAAATAGAATCATTCCCAAAATGGGAGTCAAACCGACAACCATCCTTTCCCGCTAAACGCTGTTTCACTGCGCTATGATGATTTCACATAATTATTTTGTGAAATACCAATATTCCTTGTAAAATTTTAGGAATGCTGTAAAGTCTATAGCATTTCTCTTCAGAAACACAGTGACACGCATATTCACGCATGGTCGAATGTGGGCTGACGTGCGCTGTGGAACGCGAACTAGGCCACGATGATAGAAAATCATTGTTAAATCTTCTTATTTAAGGATATTTTTTAGCTTCACGCTGTGTTACACGGGATATCTTAAGATTAAACTGGGCGTTGAGTTCTGCCACTCAACACGCAATGTCTCGAAAATTGTACGAAAAGTGGAACACGGATTGTTTAGAAACTGGGTTTCCTCTGCGTTCCCTGCGGTATCTGCACATCTACTTACAGCAGGGTAGGCAAAAGCTATTCTCCGTATCTCGACTGTTGTTGTTGAGTAGTGATACTGTGCTTTATCTTACAAGAGCGGGACAAATATTTCATATTTCTTTAAAATAGTTTATGAAAATAATTCATTTCCTTGACAGTGGTGGTTGAATCCACTATAATCAACAATTCGCTACTTTTTAAACTCTTAAAACACTCGAAAACAACTGTTTCTCAAAGTAATACATTTAATCTTATACTGTTTTATAATAGCGTCGCTCACTTAGGAAACTCTTGCAGTCAAGTTACATTAGCGGTCTTTGAAAAGATTTCGTATTCTCCGCACAAGTAGGTCAAGACGTTGATCTAATATTCAACGAGCCTTTGCAAAAGCTTACGACACTTTTATCCTTTTAAATATATTACACTAGGCGAGGCCAGCACATGCGTGCGACTGTGAAAGCGACAGATTGTGGGTTCAATTCCCACTCGGGGGAATGAAATATTTTCATTTTTCGCTCTGGTGTAACGAAGCAATGTGCAGCGTTGAGTTACGCCACTCAACTCGCAATGCCTACAGAATTCGGCGGAAAGTGGGAAACGTAAGGGTATTAACACTAGATTCCTAGTTTTATTACCGTTCAACTTCACGTTGTATCCCGCACACAGCAGGGTAGAAGGCAGAGAAATCTAGTGTTAAAACTCTCCGACAACTAACTCAATAAGGTATATAAAGGATTCCTTATAGGTTACAAGTCATATTTCAGCGATCTACACCGCACAATTTCTCAATAAGGTATATAAAGGATTCCTTATAGGTTACAAGTCATATTTCAGCGATCTACACCGCACAATTTCGGCTGTGCTTTGTCTGTCAGTAACTCCGAGACGGAAGACTTTTTGTATAGGTATATAGATAAAAATACAACCGAAGCAAATTATAATTCATTCTTAGATACATTAGAAAAAAACACTATTTAGAACTATAGCGTTCTTAATACGTTTTTGCATTCTTTTCTTATTACAAGTTTAGAACACACTTCGTTTTACGCTTTCCGGAATTACAAAGGTATAACGTGTTAAATGGCGACATTATTATGATGAGCGGTGAAAACGATATAAATACAATCTTTTCCTGGTGGAGGATCGAACCCACAACCACTGTGTTTACAGTTAGACGCTGTTCCAATGGGCCACGACAGCCAAGCGTTTTCCATTTTGAAATTCTACAATTTAAAAATGATCTAATCAAGTTTACAAAAAAAATCATGTAAGTATTACAATAAAAAAAGCAAATCGCTCTTTATGATTAAATATTCTGTTAAGAATTCTTCCTGTAATTTTGCCAATTAGATTTTTTTTTATTTTTAGAGACCTTGTGGCAACGGCACAAGGTCTGACTGCCAACGTGAAGGTTGTGGGTTCGATTGCAGCTCAACGGAATGGATTATTTTCATTTTCTAGCTCTGGTAACACGACAAACCGCCACTTAAAAGGTAATATCTCGAAAAAGTTTGTATGTGGGATATTGCGTAAAGGTAAAAAAACCGGAGAAGCGCGTGTCAGGCTCTCCCACCGACCACACACCCACCACAGGGTTCCGTAGAAATTGGAGGTCTCGAGGATTTTCTGAAATTCAAGCTTAGCTTAGCCAGAGCCCTTTTATCTGATACCTTACTTGAACTAGCGGCTTTAACACTAAATTTTGCCTTTAGTAGGCGGTAGGTCTATTTTTTGTAGTAAATGTAGAAATACATTTTTTTTAGAAAATCAAGTGATCGTAGATCTGAGTATATGGTTTAAATTTCAACTCGATATCTCCAAGCGTTCCCGAGATAAAGACTCTTGACAGACAAACAGTCAGGCGGACAACAAAGTGATCTATATAAGGATTCCTTTTTTCCTTAAAAGGTAAGGAACCCTAAAAGACACAAATTTCTAATCAGAAGATCTAATTTGTACAACATTCATAAACGAAAACATGCAAACCGGGTAATATTTAGCAAGTAAACAAAACACCAGGGCATTCAAGTTCAAGGTGACGCGCCGTAGACGCGGACCGTGTTCAGAATAGAAAACAGCGCTAAGTGTGTCGTAGTAGGCTCGTGGCGAAACCGAAAGTTATTGTTACTACATGCTATTGTAAAGCATTAGTAATATCAATTGGAAATTATTATATCAGTTCTGTATATATCACCGATAACCGTAAAGAGAAAAACTTTTTTTTAGTTCTTTACTTTAAGTACTCCATCTCTAGAGGACTTAAAGTAAAGAGCGCTGTGAACCAGCAGACGATCAAGTGGTTTCTAACGAAACCTGATTTGTCTGTTTATGATAACTAGGTTAGAAGTTATGAGGGAACAGATGAACATCCATACCCACATACATACATACAGGTCAAAAGCATAACCTTCCTTTTTGCTTCGCCGTAGTCGGGCAAAAATTAATGTCAACAAGCAAACAAGTTACACTTTTTCTATTAAGTTCTCCATATAGGTACAAGATATAACACTCTTTCCACTATCAATAGATGCAATTAGTTTAACGTTATATAATACGTTGTATAAAGAAATCAAATTAGATCAAATCAAATAAATCTTAATCAACTGAAATACAAATTAAATCCAAGAGCACTTTAATATATGGCCACCGAAATACGAAAGTAGTCATAATGCTGAAAGTAAAAATGAAAAAGAAAGAAAAAATACAAGAACATAATAAGTAAGTTAACTTTGGGTTAATATACTGGACAAGTGGACATACACGTGAAAACATCAAGTCGATGTCATTGCATTTGTCATATACCGATTTAATCAGTGATAAAAAGCAGTGATTGATATAAATCAAAATCAGCTTCACGCTGCATCCCGCACACAGCAGGGTAAGCAGAGGGAACATAGTGTTAAGACACTCCGTTTACCACTTTCTGCCGAATTCTGGAGGCGTGTTGAGTGGCCGAACCCAACGCTACGCTTAACCTCGACACCAGAGCGAAGAGATGGGGAAATATAAATTTAAGTAAATATTTCATCTCCTCGAGTGGGGATCGAACCCACAACCAGTCGGTTTTACAGTCACACCTCGTGCCGCTGCGCCACGACTGGTATCAGTGATTGATATAAAAGTGTAAATTATACCTGTATCCACTATCTATGATCTTACGTTTCGTAGTGGACCTAATTGAACGCCGAGTGTTTTATCACTAATCTTTTTAGAGTCCCCAAAATGATAAGTATCAAAATTATCATTGTGTTAAGAAAATATATTTTTTATTCAAAGAATTTTGCCAAAAAATTTATAAGTGTGTGGTAAAAGTAGCAAAGAGTTTTAAAGTTTTAAGTTTTGTTACGATCATTAACACACTTTGGGACATTGCACGTAGCTTGGCGGAACTAAACGCTGCGAGTTATAAAAAAAAATTAAATGATTTCAAATGAGGAATAGCAATAAAACGACGCAAATAAGCTAATAGATAAATGAGTTACCTCATTTCCCCTTTACGCAATTGTTGTGACACGCGGTTAGGTAACTTTGACATTAGAATAGCTGCAATACCTACTGTTGCAGGCGGCGTGCAGTGGCCTGTGGCGGTCACTACGACTTAGATCATAGCATATCTCTATCTGTAGATAGACACTCTAGATGCATTTTTTTTCAAAGATTTTTCCCACATTTTGTTAAAGAAGTGGAAAAGCGTGTAAATGTTAACGGTTCAGGTGGTGGGTTCGTTTCCCACTCGAGGAAAAGAAATATTTAATATTTTAGTTTCCTCGCACTAGTAAGATCTGGTTATTTAACCAGATCTGTTTGACTTCAACGCCGCCTCAAATAGTAATTTTATAGTTAAAGTGTTTGTTTAGTTGAACGCGCTAATCTCAGGAACTACTGGTTACAATTGAAAAAATACTACCGGTTTTGAGAGTCAATCTATCATGAAAGCTCAATGTGAGTCGTTGTACCTGCAGCCAGAGTTACTTCCGGCACTTAAAATGAGTCATTATATGTCACACACAATTCTTAGTTAATTCCAATTTATCGCGGGCAAAGCCGCAAGTAAAAGCTAGTAATAAATACAATAGCTGACAGTGGTATCGCGTGTGAACCATGCATGAGAAACATCCATTTTACAAAGAAAATGCGATTGATACTGTTATTAAAATATTATTGTTTATGGAAATACCTATCTACTAAACTATGTCGTAGGTTATCTTCTCTAAGCATTTTTTATCTTTCTTTAGCTTGACACTGCATCCTGCCGCATATAGCAGGGTAAGCAGATGGAACCTGATAACCTAATATTAAGTAACTCGGCTTTTGTGCTTTTTGGTCTTTTTTTTCTTAAATAATTTTACAACAAGGTCTCTATCATACCAATATTAAACAAAACCACTATCGCTATATAAAATAGACAAGTTAACTACTTTTAACTACTAACTACATCAGTATTACATTATCATTCATCAGATTACAGACATTATGTTATACAGGGTGTTGATTTAATTGCCCTCACGCAATCGCCGCGATGCGATGCGTACTATATTGAGCAATCGAGTTGTTGTTGAACGTAAAGCGGTCGTTATACCTCATTCAAGCAAATAATTTATTATATTGTTTTAGTTTCACGCTGTATACTGTCTACATAGCTGGATAGGGAGAGGAAACTTCGGAACATGGTGTTAAGATACCCCGTTCCCGTTAAGACACTTCCGGTCCGCACTTTTCGTCGAATTTTCAAAGCATTGTGTTGAAATGTAAATATTAAATATTTCATTCTCCCATCTAGGAATCGAACGTACAACCATCGCGTTTATACTCGCACTGTTGTACTCCTGTGCTACGACGGTCTCACTTTGCATATTATACACTTCTTAATTACATATCATATCTTAATCGATAGTAAATTAACTTTTTTGTAATGTCCTTAAATGAGTGGTAAATAGAGAATAGAGTCTTCTATTTCTACGCTTTAGCTGCATACCTCGCAATGATGCAGAAGATATATGTACCTATATAAATTAAATAAAAAATAATATATTTTCTAAGTTATTATGCTTCATAATAGTTTTATAATAAACATTTTTTCATATAAAATAGTAATTTTTTTATAGTACAAAAAGCATATACTGACGAATCATATATGCGTACTTGTCGTATAAAGACAATCGAAAATTTATTTTGAGACAAGCTGGCAATATCTAAATATATTTATACTAGCATTTACCCGCGGCTTCGCCTGCATGCTCTAAAATGGATACAACAAAGTGTATCTCAAATTTTTGTATTATAATATTTTTCATTAATACTTTGCTCCTATTAATTGCAGCGTGATGTACTGCATTATAGGCTGTCTCAATGAATGGACTATCCAATATAAAAAATACAAGAGGAGTTCCTGAGATTAGCGCATCCCACCTAACCAAACAAGTTTTTAGCTTTATAATATAGATAGAAGTAAAGATGTGGATGTAGAAAATAAAATAACAACTTGGATACAGAATAAACAGATAGTATTGATCAAACATCAATACGTCATGACGTCACATAAAAAAATACATACATCAGTTTCACAGTGTGAGGTAGTCGATTTTATATAAACGTAGGAACATTACTGAGAGATTCTAGGAAGTAAAAGGCATCGGTTTATTCGTATAAGGATATAAAAGCAAGATACCAGTTTTTTATAGAACTGTATATAATATGAATCAAAGCTTAAATATGTATAGTATGAACGTACTAGATACATAACAGTTGCATTAAAATATAAAGTAATTAAACTTAAATTAGCTTCACGCTGTATCCCGCACACAGCAGGATAGGCAGAGGGATAGTGTTAAGACACTTTCAAACAAATTCTCGAAATATTGCGTGTTGAGTTGTGGAACTCAACGCCGCGCTTTGCCTCTACACTAGAGCGAATTAATGAAAATATAAATTTAAATAAATATTCCATTTCCTCGAGTGAGGATCGAACTCACTACCAGTCGCGTTTACAGTCACACTTTGTGCACCTGCGTCACGATTGGTCTCCATAAAGAAATTGCACAATATTTTAATATATTATGTTTTATTTCGTCTTGCCGATTCCGTCGTGGTGTAGCGAGATAGCATTCAATCGTAAACGTGAAGGTTGTGGGTTCGACTTCCATTCGGAAAAATGAAAATTCTAACTTTTTTGTCAATTCCTTCTATGGAGAGCGAATATAGATTACATGTGATAATGAAAATATTGTGAACCAGATACAATTATGTACTATTCTACCGCCTCGTATTTATCTCTATCTCTATATCTTATAAAATAAGAACGATTTTTTTCTCTGTCTGGCCTTTCTACGTTATCTTCTTCTAAACCACCCAACGGATTTTAATGCGGTTTTCACCATTATGTAGAGTATTTCTCAGGGAAGGATTATATATG
>DWQW01007287.1:0-15198 GCA_018249695.1 Heliconius erato demophoon | reverse complement strand
CTTCCCTCCTTCTTCCCATTATCGACTATGCCGATTCCTGTTGCCTTGACTTATCACAAGTACACCTAGATAAACTAGAGCGCCTACAAAATCTCTGTATCAGATACATTTTTAATTTGAGAAAATTTGATCATATATCCTCATATCGCAATAAGCTACAATGGTTGACGGTTCGGCATCGTCGATATTTCCATGTACTTTGCACTCTCTATTCCATTCTTTTCCATCCTAACACTCCTCACTACCTTAAGGAGCGCTTCGCATTCCTTGGATCGGATACCCCACTTCATATCAACCTCCGCTCCAAAAGCGACAACAAGTTGAAGGTACCTATGTGTAATGCAGTAGGTTTCAATGACTCCTTCACTGTGAAAAGCGTCTTTTTGTGGAATGACTTACCATCTTCTATCCGTCACTGTAAATCAGTTCACGTCTTCAAAAAATCCCTGAAGCAGTACTATTTGGCAAAACAAAATAATATTTAGTATGTGTGTTTTTTTTGTTTTTTTTTTTCTTTTTCTTCTTATTATAAAATATATTTATATATATTTGTATATATGTAATGTAATGTACGTAATATTAGTATGTATATATATATATATATACCTATATATATTATTCTGTATTTATTATATAAGTATTATATGTAAACTATATCACACCTATAATGTTGTATATTTATTTTGGGTCTCATAAATATTGTTATTATTAACAAACTTTTTATGCGCTACACGGTTCCTATATTATTATTTTATTGTAAATGTTTACGCCCAAGGTTACCTGTAAGAGATCACTAATAGTGATAAGGTCGCCTTTGCATGCTAATTATACTTCTTCAATTATTGATTCTATTTTCTTTTTATGTACTTATATTTTGTGTGTGCAATAAAGAATTTTATCTATCTATCTATCTAATGGTTGCCGAGATTAGCCCGCAAAGAAATCTTACTTACAATATTAGTTTAAAATTGTTAATAATATTTTACTTCACATTTATATGTATTAATTCATAATTATTGAAATATTTATTCTTTTACCAAAACAAATTATGACATTACAATTTTGTACAAAATTATATTACCAATTTTTTAATTAGATATGTCGCATCTATCTTTTTACTAATCTATACATAGTTTTCGCCGTCAACCGACAACGCCTGCTCGCTCGAGATATGACGATATATAAAAACATACAAAGCAAACTTAAATTTATTTCTGTTGTAAATATATATTTTGAATATTTGTCTTAGAGATCAACTTATTTTTAACATAATTATAGATTTTAACATCGGCAATTTTACTTATTTAGAAAAATACTTATTTGGAAAACGTATATAAATTTGAACGTTGCGGGACTCGAACCCGCGCCTCCTGGAAACCGATCAGGCGCTCTGACCACTAAGCCATACGTTCTCGCCAAGTTACGTCGAAATTTTTATACGCTTGTTACAACCTATTTATGTTGTTAGTATCTCTTTAGGGAGATTTTTACAAATTTCCGCTACCCAAAGATAATTACTAAGAATTATCGTTTAGCAAGAGAGAATACTATTTTTTTTTAATATTTTTTTAACATTTTTAAAGTGTTATTCCACACTTAGGAAAACAAAATACATATTTAGAAAACGTATAAAAATTTGAACGTAGCAGGACTCGAACCTGCGCCTCCTGGAATTCGACGAGGTGCTCTGACCACTAAGCCATACATTCTCTGGTGTGTTGGCTTTGATACTTCAAAGTTTTTATGAGTGGGCCCTAGGTGGTAGAGAGTTTCCAGCTTTTCCGTCTTCTCTATAAAAAATACAATGTTTTTCTACTTCAATAACCTCCTGAATCAGCGCCGAGCATGTGAAGGTTATCAAACCTCCTCCATCAAACCTCCCAGCTGACTTCGATACATGCCCATTCTTGATATCAGAACCTATTTTTACCACCCAATACTATATACGTTGAACACTTCGGATATCCTGAAAAGTATGATATATTTACCGCTACGTTTGCTGACGATACTGCTGTCCTGACTAGTGATAAAAACCCTTAACTAGCATCTGTAACACTAAATAAAGTTAACGACTGGGCTTCACTTATCACCTTTACCCTAAGTACCCACTAAACCTATTTACCATACAGTGATGCTATCAGATACCTTGGAATACACTTCAATCTTAAACTTATATGGAAAAAACACATATAGCAAAAAGAAATGAAGTCAAAACTTACGATACAGGAAAATGTACTGATAAACGCCAATTAAGTCTTATTCATGGACAACAAGCTTCTAATCTACAAAATCGTTCTCAGACAAGTATGGATTTATATACTCCAACTCTAGAGAAGCGCAACTCAAACATTACAATTATATAGATTGCAGAGTGGTATCCTAAGAAACATAGCCAATACATCATGGTTTATAACAAATGCCGAAATACATGAAACACTAAAGGCCGATGTAGTAAATGAGAAATAAGGCTCTCAGCTGAAAGATTTAAAAACTGGCTAAGGATATTCTCGCATCTGATCGACTTAATATCAGTTACTATGAGCCCTTCAAGCGATATCATATTTAAGAGCGAGATACCAGGCATTGAGAAAGATTGTTACCATTAGAAAGTACTTTGGCAAAAAAATATATTTACACCACATCTGATCATTGTCATTAACCCATTGTAAATTATGTAACAATAAAAAAATATTTTCCCTAGTAGAAAAGCGTGACGTTGAATCTCGAAACTCAATCACTGTCTCGAAAGATGGATGAAATTGTTGAGCAGAGTGTCTAAATTTGCCAAATTTCAGCGTTCTGCATGGTGCAGTTTAGGCTGTGCGTTGTCTGTCAGTCACTTACAGTCAGTCACACAGTTTTACTTATTCACTTTACTTACATGATCATTCTATTACTCTATTACTAAAATGTGGACTCATTTGCGAAATTTCAAGTGAGGACTACTTTAGATACCACTGAAATCATTCGCCACTAACAAGTAGTCTGTATTTGATATTCACTTTGCACTGCGTAATGGAGGGACGTTATACTTAGTTACTATTTACTCCTGGCTTGTTAATGGGTTAGGGGAGTTTAATTTAACTATATAAGGGTTGATGCTGATAATATTTTTTTGTCTTTACATAAAAAAAAATGTAGCATTCTGCTTTTTTGTAAATCAGGATAGGCAGACGAAGACAGACTACTTTAAGCTCAGCTTTGAAGACATTGAATGTTAATAGAACTCGAGGCCACGCTTAGTTTACCACAGCAAAGTAAACAGAAATAAATATTTTTCTGAGTGTTAGTCGAACCCATAGCCTTTACAGTCAGATACTATCCGCTATGCGCCAGGACGGCTCCAGTATATGACCAAGTGTACTCTATAATATTGTAACTGATAAAGACCTTTAAAAATATGATTTAATAAATAATGCCTTGGCCCGTGATGTGTCTCGTTTATAGTATTCTCGTGTGAACCGTTTATGTTTGTGATCATGAATAACCCAAAATATTTTAGAGATTCAGAGGTAACAGTACCATCAGAATTTTCTCAACATAATTGAACTGGACAATATTACTGTGTCATTACTCGAAGCTCTTCCGAAGAAAAGCCATGAGCGTGTCCTATCTTGCTCTTCACTATAAATGCGAGCTAGTTACAATAAAAGGAAGAAAGTGCAAGGGCACCCCCTGCCCCAATGACAACAAGCATAAGACAGCGTCATACAAGCTTAGCTTACGTACCGCGAGCGAGTTAATATCGCTAGGACAGTTCGAATAAGCCTATCACGTCAGAAACGGTAAACTTTGTCTTCTTTAGGAGAAATGTGAAAATTTATTATCACGAGTACCGATCGAATCCACAACTCGCTTACAGAAGCTGTTCCACTACGGCCGAATGACTTCGGTACGTACATATTTAATCGGTATGTCTATCAACTCACTTATTTATGTATTTGTCTGTATGTATCTGTAAGAACTATTATATTCATCTCTTATCAGTAATCCTAACATCTATTGTAAAGTTCACAATAGGTGAAACGTAATGTTAAATTTATTCCAATAAAATCTTATAAACATAAGTTAATTTTCGTCATAAAATCATTACACGTCTTAAAATCACGCGAAGATAGTGTGGGTAAGGATTGGATTGGATTGAGTACATAAAGAATTAATCATTACATATTACAACTCTATTATAATATTTTTCTTGTAATTAAATACAATGGGCTTTTTATATACATATATTTTTTGAAATGCATCTTTTTTATTGTGTACGTAGCCAAGTTCAATTGCGTAAAGTAAGGCCAAGCCGGCAAATATTACTAGCACATTTTAATATAAAAACCACAAGGAAATGAAACGATTAAAAGTAAAACATTGATTTACTTTAAATTGGCATTTAATTAATATAACTAAATTTTAAACAAAAAAATATTTATTACTTCATAATATGTATACCTTTAGTGTGTACGATCTTAGCAACGTGGGTGTTTGTATAGTTAGGATAGGTTGTTTATTCCGCCGCGGCGAGAGATGAGGAGATCTGAATATTCATTGAACTATGGTGACTGGGTGGGGTCGCAGTTAAGGTGTAAGAAAGTAAATATATTACGTAATAAATTAATAATATTTATTTTATGTTTATATATTTTTAATAGTAAGCAGAGTATGAAGAAGAGAATATAGTGGTTTACACTTTGTGTTTTCATTTTTAAGCTTCCGTACCTGAGAAAAAAAACAAGAATCCTTATAAGAGTCATTTATTCGTCTGTCTGTCAAGAGGATTTATCTCAATATCACGTGGATGTATCGATCAAATTAATGTATAGGTTTATACATCTTTGAACACCGAAAAAATTCAGCTTCTAACTCAACGTAATCAAAAGATACGAGCGTTTATGCATCGATTTTGCTACATTTTGTATGAAATTCATCGCATAATAAAAATATACTGGGTATTTCCCGTGGACCTACAATAATGAAATTTGGCAAGAAGTGAGAACTTGTAGTACAAATAAAGGAAAATAATCAGAAAAGTGAAAATTTATAGATTTTCATAGAAAAAAATAATTACAATCTTATATTTGCAGTTCATTTCATACAAAATGATTGCATACGTCCGCAAAAATAAACTTGTCAAATTTTCTAAATTATACTTCTCTTTGACATCCTAAAATTAGTATAAACCCTCGGAATATGAGTTCGACTCGCAATTGTCCGGTTTTTTTAATTACATTTAGCTCATTAGGTGTATCTAAGGGATATAGAATGGTATCAGCAAAATTTGCAGATTTGAGCAAAATGAACCACGTACAGACCACACGTCATAAGAATATTTAATAAAAATATTATAACGAAAAGTCTTATTATACATTATCTACAAAATTGTTTTTAATAAAATTTTTGCGGCACAAATGACTGGTTGGACTATCGAGGAAATGAAATATTAAATATTTTGCTAACGAAACAATGTGCGGTGTTGAGTTACAATACTCAACTCGCAATTTCTCTCAATGTGCTCTTTAATTACAAATATTAATAGCAAAATAGATACGTAACAAGCCGAACTCTCTATCCCTCTCTATCCCTTTTCCGCACTCTCACTTGCACGCTCGTTTTAGGTAAAATGTGACAATGAGTCATACTTTTTCTTGCGTACAGTGTTCTTTTTTTTCATTTATCTATATCTAAAAAATCGAATAATTACACACACACATCTAGTATTTATTATCTTAAATATGTACTAAATACGCGAATGCAATTTTTTATGGTTTGTTTTTTTTTTCCTAGCCTGTACTGTCCCATTGTTGGGCAAAGACCTCTCTCCATTTCTTCCATTCTAGTCTATTTTGTGCTATTAAACACCAGTCAGGCTTGTAATTGTCCAGCTCGTCTCGCTATCTACGTTTCGGTCTGCCAATTCTCCTTTTAGAGTTTGGAATCCAGCTGGTAGAAGATTTCGCCCAAGACTCTGTAGGCATGCGGCAGACGTGTCCGGCCCAGTCCCACTTCAGCGTAGCGGCTTTAGAACCCACGTCAGCAATTTTTAATGGTTTGCTTTAATTATGATTTTTTTTTTGGCTACAATTTAAGTCATTTACAAGAGTAGACCAGGAAAGCAATTCATGCATGTACATATATATAATATTTAACCTTAACACTTAACCTTAACATTTTTAATATTAACCTCTTTATTTTTTTCAAGGCCGTCGTGGATCAAGGGCACAAGAATGTGTGTGACTTTAACGCGACGGTTGTGGGTTATATTTCCATTTCTTCGCTCTGGTGTAGAGGCAAAGAGCGGCGTTGAGTTCTGCCACTCAACATGCAATGCTTTCAAAATTCAGCGGAAAATAGGAAACGGAGTATCTCAACACGAGGTTCCCTCTGCCTACCTTGCTGTGTGCGGGATACCACGTAAAGCTGGTTTTTTTTCTCTTTATTTAATTCATATCACTTAGTAATATAAATCTATGAGAATATTACTATTTTATCTATTCGCTACTACTGAAACAATACCCTACCAAGGACTTTGAATACCAGAGTAGGCAAGTATAATCCCAGAGAGTTGAGTTGCGATTCAATCACCGGTCGGATCACGTCGTACTGATCTAGTTATGATTGCGCTTGTGACCTCACAAATGAAGTAAGATTTGGAAACAAAGAGAGGATTTTAGTGTTGTGGGACTTAGTTTTTTTGTGCATCCTGTTAGTGGATAAGCTTCGTAGATTCGCGCTTTATAGTTTAGGTACCATTTCTCATTTTTCGAACATTTTCTGAAACATTTGTGTATGAGGGAGAGCAAGGAAATGAAAATCTTTTTAATTTGATTTGTCGTTCGTCCATTTGAATGATGAATATGCTGTAGTAGAAAGACTGCTGGTTGGTAGAATATTCTCTCGAGACTTGAGTGACAATCAAAACCAAAAGTCATCGTCCCTCAAATTTGTCCCAAATATTCCACAACAACACCAAACTTTAAAACAACATAATTTTGGGAAAGTGAAATATCCAAAACACTTCAGAAATTTAAAGTTATTTTATCTAAACTCTTGTCTAAATAATATTAGCTAAGTATTTCAGTGAATTCCAAGTAGATCGTAAGCCACATAGTTATCGCGACTGAGCACCAAGTCGCTACTTGATACTCTAAAGAGGTTCCTTCAAACACCTTTGTTGATTCTACCGTAATTGCTGTCTCATCCAATGAAAGATTTCACTTGGCTATCTCTGAAAGGTCGTTTAAATCAAGTTTCATTGAATAATAAGATAATTTCGGCTTGGACTTTGTATATGTAAATGGGGATGGCATGTTTAAGTTTTGCACATTGTTATATTCGGCCAGTCAATACAAACTGCTTCGACATTTTTTTTGTCGGAAAATAGGAAATAGATAGTTACCCTAGGTTTCCTCTGCCTATGCAAAAATAAGGTTTCAGTATGATGGTTGACTAAAAAAATATTTTATAGGATACATTTTCCATGAAATGTGGGGTAAAACCCAGAATACTTCCGTCGTAGCGCAGGAGCTAAGCGTGCGGTTGTAATTGCGATGAATGTGGGTTCGATCCGCACTCGGAGGAGTGAAATATTTTCATTTACTCGCTCTGGTAACGAGGTAGAGCGTGGCATTAGGTTCCGCCACTCAACACGTAATGCGTCTAGGATTCGGTTGAAAATGGGAAACGAAAATGTCTTCATGGGAACAGACTGTCTTAACACTAGGCTCCCAGGTTCACTCTGCCTACCCTGCTACGTGCGGGATACAGTGTGAATTAAAAAAAAAAGAACTTCTATTTTAAATTAAGAAATCCAATGTACTGGCGTTGGTGCTTTGAGTAGCAGAACTCAATGCTGCTCTTTATCTTATATTGATATAATTATTACTTCATGAAAATCAGTTAACAAATATACTTTAAAACTTATCATATTCATATAATATAATTTCCCAAATCTATCGCACACTGTGATGATGGAATCCGATTACCAGCTTTGCTTATCAGAGTACGAATACTGAATAGATTTCATTTTAATTTCAACTTAATTGGAAATGGCCGCTTTTGTGTGCCGCGCCCTAATTACTATAGAATTAACCGTATGCACTATACATAATAGTTGAAATTAAATTTGTATTTAAATAAAGCTTATAGCTTTGTTGTTGTGGTTTTAGTACAATATTTATGAATACGAGGTCGTGGTGGCGCAATGGTATACAATCTGATTGTGGACTCCACTCTCACTCGGGAAAATGAAGAAGTAAATATTTTCATTTCTCCCCTCTGTTAATAAGACAAAGCACTGCGTTAAGTTCCGCCATTCAAGACGCTATGTCTCCAGAATTCAGCGAAGAGTAGATAACAGAAGTTTATTAATGTGAACGAAGTATTTGAATACTGGTCCCCTTTGATTACCCTTCTATGTACAATAAAGTATAAATATCACTTCTTTACAAGGCTAATTTAAATTTGTGATACGAGAGCTTCTGCTTTTTTACCAAGCTTTTATTCATTCTCTTGAAAGCTTTTATTCATAGCATTATATGAAGAAGACTCAGAAATTTGCATTTGTGTCTAGCTTTATCAAATAGATGGTATATTGGTATATTATGCAATATAATGTAATATCTTGAAGTAAACACACAGCAGGGTAGGCAGAGGGAACCTCGTATTAAGACACTCTGTTCCCCACTTTTCGCCGAATTCTGGAGGCACTGCATGCAGAGTGGCGGAACTCAACTCGGAAAATATAAATGTAAATAAATAAAAATGTCAAATATATACATATTAAAATCAACCACTGCTATTCTGGGACTTGTTTGTAGAACTCATACATTGTTTTCGTAACGTAGTTCTACTGTAACTGTGAGACAACTTCACTATGTAGAGTTGGTAGTGTTCAGTCCAAACATTTATTCTAAGACGGCGAAAGTCAGTCTTAAACAGGAAATAAACTGGTAAATTACTATTTAGTTTAAAATTTAAAAATAAATAAATCACAAACTATCTACAAAATAGATTTTGATATCCGGACAAGCCTTAAAAGCGTACTAAAGTTTTACTGAAAGTTCTGCTTATACATTCTACTACTAATATTCAATTTTACTTTGTTAGAATACTTTATTACTTAAGAATTTAAAAAAATGTAACGGGATTTGAATCCGCGATTCTTGTTTTTTAAAATGTGCGGTTTCAAATCTTTACACTTTTTTTAAAAAAAAATCTTTTCCTAAGTGTGGTATAGCACTTTTAAAATGAAAAAGAATGTGGATATTTCTGTTTAAATGTTTGACTAATACTTCTTCTACTTCCACTAATACTTTAATAACTATTAAAATATGATAAATTTAAAACTCTGACAAAAATAATAAACAAATCAAATTTTCAAAAAAATCAGCTTTACGCTGTATCCTGCATACAGCAGGGTAGGCAGAGGGAACCTTGTGTTAAGGCTCTCCGTTCCCCTTCCATTCATTCAGCTTCCGCTGAATTTTTCGAAGCATTGCGTCTTGAGTGGAGGAACTCAATGCCGGGCTTTTGCCTTGATGCCAGAGCAAAGAAATGAAAATATTAGGAAATAATAATTCATTCCCTCCAGTGGTGCTCGAACCCACAACCGTCACGTTACAGTCACACTTTTGTGCCACTGCGCCACGAGGGCCTCAAATTGCATTGCATTTCTTCAGATGTAAATTATTAAATCAAAGTAGTGGAAAAATAAAGCTTTAGTAAGCGGTGAAATACTAAGTCTTTTAACACTTCAGGGGATCCACGATGGAAAGCTTGCCCGCAGTGACCCCTGCCAGACCTTACGAAGGCTGTAATATTCCATCCGCCACGTGCACGCCACGCCTCGCGAGAGCGCACTGACAGGGCGTACATCCAAGGCGACGCGCACCAGTGCGTCCCCGCTGGTGTGTCAAGTAGTGACGAGTGCGGCGTTGGGGATAGCCACCCAGCACGCCATGTCCGGAATAGCGGGAGGTGGAGGACGCTACAATAAAAAGGAGCTGCAAATAACTACATGGAATATCAGCTAGAGATACAGCGTGAAACTAGTTTAGTTTAGTTTTTAACACGTTCACTACTGCAAAGTATGCGAATCAGCATATCTAAAGACGAACACAAAAAAAATACCTAGTTGAGCCTCCCATTATATTAGATTAGAAATGGATACTAATGTACCATATATTCGAATTATTTAAAAAAAAATACTGACAAACTGCATAACATATTATCCAAAACTATTAAATAGTTCTCTCCCTTCACTAACGAATACTAGGAAAATAAAAGAATGTGTAATTAAATTCCAGAAACCTAATTTTGTGAGGACTTTAAAAATGAGCTTGATAATAAATACCAATGGACCCACTGTCAAGGAACATTTATGTATGTTGGTTCATGTTTAATCCGCTTTACGACCGCAAGTTACAAGAGAAATGTCGCTTTTAACTGTTTTTTTTTTAGATTAACCCTGTATCCCGCATGTTGCAGGGCTATCAGACGCCGTCTCATATATAATTAAAATGTTAATTACGTTGTATTTTTTTTAAAGCTCAATTTTCTTTATCGAATAGTTTTGATATCGATATAAATAAAGTTTTCTAGAAAATGCTTATTTTTTTATTAAAAGCTCACTTTTTTAGTTTCACCGATGTTTACAATAAACACAGCGTTGCTGGTATGCTGCCACGATTTGTATAAAAAATGAAGACAAAAATAAATAAATATATAAAAAAGGAAGTGTTTTAACAATAATTTCTCAATCTATTCTACACAATGACTTAAAAAAAATTAAAAAAGGTATAAATAAAAAAAAGTTAAATGTCTTCCACTTGCACCACACACTACACACTCGTGTACTACGCTCGAGGCCCCCACAATTAGATCCCAGATCCCCTGAGGCGCGGCGTCGGGACAACCGGCCGGCGTACCAGAGCCTACTGGTGCAGTTTCTTTGGAATTACACTGCAAAATACTCGCTAAATACGATTATATCTGGTTCTTTTTTTTCTATAATCTGGTATGTTTTTATTTATATGGAAAGGATGGTGGTAGTTACTTTGAATACGTTTTGAGAATATTTTCACAAAAATGGTGATTTCTAGTCCTTGCAAAATATTTCCATATGTTATTTTATATTATATGCAGTAATATTAACTGTGACTTGACACGCAATGTCTGGAAAATTAGGTATTTGAGTAACGGAGTGTCTTAATAATAGTTTTTCTCTGCTTACCCTATTTTAGGCGGGATACAGCGTGAAGTTATTTATTATTTACTAGCAGCCTGCTTGCGGCTTCTCCCGCTTGAATTACACTATCGTTTACTAATCTGAATTACCACTGAGTTCTAACAAAAATATCATTTTAATGACAACATCTATACACTGAAAAGTAAAGTTTCAAGCAATTAAAATAAACGGTATTTTGTAGCATCTTTGTCTTACATTTTATACTGTTCTAACTTTTTTATTAATGAACCAATTAAAATAACTAACACTGTACAAATGTTAAGGGAAGTTTCCCAAAAGACAATAGTGAAAACTGCATTTAAATCGGTTACGTCGTTTCTGAGATTAGCATGTAAGCACTAACACACAAAAGAACAGACAGAAAACAGACCGATAAACAGAGAAAAGAAAAATATTGTTTTGGGTTTTATAGATACCACGGATAACAGATATTGTCATATATCTCCAATGTACATACAGCGATCATTCACAATTCTATTACATGTACAGATTTATTTTACTGTAAATAATTCACATCACCAAGTATTCTGCAGAAAATTATTGGAAACCACTTTGCAACTCGCTTTGAACTGTTGTTTGAGTGCCGACATTCGATGGTTCTAACCACCGGAGATAATCTGACAACGACTTTGAAGAACTTAAGCCTTAGATGTAATAGCCATAAAGATGAAATTCCCATATACATGAAACACGAATATATTTGTATTGGGAAGATTACATTAATTCGTGAACATGCTCCTGACGTTACCGATCCGTGGTTCAACAGCTACTTAAATTTTAAGAATATGAGATAGAGATTCTTCTTAAGATTCTTAAGGCCATCGTAGCGTAGGAGCACAAGTGTGTGACTGTAAACGTGACGATTGTGGGTTTGATTCAAACGAAAGTGTAATTCGATATATATCGATTATAAAATTACTGAGGTGCTTGTGGCGCAATGGGAGAGCGTCTAAATGATTGTATGGCGGAGAAAGGCGGAGAATGGAGACTTGTATCACTATATCTTATCTATTAATACACCATTAAATATAAACAGACATACACACACACACACACACACACACACACACACATCGTTACGTGCCTTCAATCCCTTTGCCTACCAAGGCAAAGACAAGCAGGCAGGATTTCCAAGTGCGAGAAACAGCGTTAAGCTAAAAAAACAACAAAAAAACGTACTTGATAGAAGTTGCCGTGGCATAGTGAGACACTGCCTGACGTTGAACGCGGTGGTTGTGGGTTCGATTCCCACGTAGTGGAATTATTGTATTTAATTTTATTTTAATTTTAATTTCCTTTTTATACAGGGTGAGATGTTTAATTCCACCACATAACACGCCGTCTCAAAAATGAGGGCAAAGTAGGGATAAAAGTGTTTTAGCATAAGGTTCCTTCTGTCTACCCTGCTATTTGATAAAACACTTGACGATGTGTGTGTGTGTGTGTGTGTGTCTGTTTATATTTAATTGTATATAAATAAATAGGATATAGTCCATAGTGATACAAGTCTCCGTTCTCCGCTTTCCATTCGAAATACAATCATTCCACAGAAGGGGAATCGAATCCTCAATCGTCGCATTTATTGTCAGACGCTCTCCCATTGCGCCACAAACATCTCAGTAATTTTATAATCAATACAAAATCAAAATAAATAAATAAGTGACCGCTTGTAAGTTTAAAGCACATACTTTGAAAATATAAAGTATATTACAACATTTTCGTTTCCCACTTTCTGCCGAACAGAGTGTCGTAACACTAGGTTCCCTGTGACTACCCCGCTATGTGCAGGGTAGGGCGTAAAGCTCACACATGTATAAAGCTTTGTACATCCATATATCGCCTTATTTTATATTAGCTTTTAAAGAACAATTTAAGTACTTTCAAAGTACCGACACGTGATGTAGAAATCGCTCTTAATTGACTTTGTTACTGAAGCTCGCTGCGT
This sequence comes from Heliconius erato demophoon, assembly GCA_018249695.1. Lineage (NCBI taxonomy): Eukaryota > Metazoa > Arthropoda > Insecta > Lepidoptera > Nymphalidae > Heliconius > Heliconius erato. The sequence continues at coordinate 2,014 of DWQW01007287.1, read as the reverse complement.
TGTTTTTTTAAGCTTTTTCAACTACTTTGTTAAAGCTTCTTTCACTCAATTTCCTCTTTTATATTGTGGAATATTCTTTTTCAGCTGCATATATTAAATTAGACAAAGGGGACCTAGTGTTAAAACACTCCGTCCCCATTTTGATATCTCCGTTCCTCACTTTTCGCTGAATTCTCGAGGCGTTGCATGTTGAGTGGCGGAACTCAATAACGCGCTTTGCCTCGTTACTAAAATAAGGCAATGAAAATATTAAATGTTTCATTCCCCCTAGTGGGAATCGAATCCACAACCGTCGTGTTTACAGTTGCAGTTGCACGCTTGTGCGTGCGCCAAGACGGCCTTTATAAGTGAGTTTTGAAAGTAAAAATATAACGTCAGATTGGTTAAGCCGACCCGACGTTTATTGATCATAAATAGATTTGTATACGTCCCCTCATACGCGATTAAGTTATCCCCAATTTGGTCTGTCTGGTCACACCTTAAAATTTCACTAATCCCTGCGAATATCGAGTTAAATGATAGCGCTTTGATGATTATATTCTATAATTATAATATCATTAAAGGCACAAAAAACCAATTGTTGCGCAGTGGCACTTGCGTGCGATTGTAAACGCGACAGGTTGCGGGTTCGATTCCCACTCGAGGGAATGAAATATTTAATATTGTATTTTATCATTGTATGTATGGTACTTATGTATATTTTTTAGTGGCACGCCTTTACCGGCATATTTATACTAATATAATAAAGCCGTAAAATATATTTGTTTATTTGTTTATTTTTTTAAACGCTAAGATCTCTGAATTTAGTGGTCCGATTTACTTTTTTTTATTTTGTATGAAATCTACATTTCTCAGAAGTGCTATAGCCTATATAACATTACGGTGTAATTCTTAGTTAACCTTAAATAACGAAATACTTGCTTTAAGCGCGCGCTGCGCTGCAAAAATAGCTAAAAATATGCCAGTACATTGTATTACAAAAATATTCTATTACAATAGTTCTAAAAAAAGCCTGCGACACCCTGTCTGTTATAAATAAATGACAATAAGGCATTTTTTAACAAAAAAATATTGAAAATTGTAAGATATTATTTTGTCATATTTTATATAACATGGATATTGAAACTTACAATCAATAGTTATTTCATCGTCAAGAAAATTTTATGAAAATGAACTTCGGCTTATACAGTATTTAATTTGGACATATACTTTTCGAGAAAATGTAAAAAATTATAATTCAACGCTCTGGAGTGGGCCGCTACTCAGATTATATAAGGAGACTAATTGGTGTCAAAAAAATCACTATATTTTATAGAATTTTTTTTCGACTTGCAAAGAAAAAAAATACATTAAAGACATAAAAAAAATTAGTTAAATCATCTATTATCCTACTAATAAAGTTTTCAATCTAAATCAGCCTACAATGGATGATGGGAGCAGATCTGATGCAGGCTATAAATTTGTCAGTGCCAGCTGACGTAGAGACGGTCTGCGGACGGTACACTGTTGTGCATTTTGATTGTTTTATTATTGACAGTAAAATGGAAAAAATAACGTTTTTTTTACGTAATTTTGTCATCACAAAGTGTACTTTGGAATATATATTTGTTCAGCTTCTTGCATCTCTTCTGGCATGGTGGACAGATAAAACCATTGTGCATGTCGCTAGGTGGAGGAAAACGGCACTCCGTTTTACAAGAGTTAAGACACTTCTTAACACTAGTTAAGACGGAGAGTAGAGGTACTAAAAGCCGCGTTTTGTTTTGTTACCAGGACGATAATACTCAAACAAATCACTCAGACCTGTCGCGCTTACAGTTAGACAGTTACTGTGAAATTTTTACCTCTGAAGATTGAACCTAGAACCTCGAAGTCAAGAACCTCTTTATAAAGAGGAAACCAGACGAACAGGCAACCTCAAATTCAACGCACCAAGCAGTGACCCTATAGTGGTCATCGCCAAGTGCACACGGGTGATGCTGGAAGATGGAATGTTAGAGAAATTGGAGAGCCT
>DWQW01007286.1:0-15199 GCA_018249695.1 Heliconius erato demophoon | reverse complement strand
ACGTAGTCTCGTCTACCGGAACCACCGTCGATACTATTTCTATCGCTTACAACGCATACTTCTGACTCGTCCTTTTTCCTTTTGCATGTTTTGCAAAGTTTTGAGAGCTGGAGGAGTAAAATAATATATGATGTATTTTTTAGCGTTTTCAAAGTGTTATTTCTGACTTAGGAAAGATGTATAAAAATGGTATTGTGCTTTATCGGTATGGGTATGAGGCGCGGGTTCAAATTCCGTAACGTCCAAATTTTATATGTTTTTAATAAAGCAATATATGACACTTTTTGTTATGCTTAAATTTTTTTTCGATGTTCAGAAAATAAAACGCTATATGCTTTCTTATTTTAAATGATATTATTTTACTTTTACTTTGATTTAATGTTTAATCCTAATATTTCCAAAATGATTATTTCAAAAGCATTCTCTCAAACCAAATGATAATTCTGTGTATAGTAATAGTCTTTATAAAAAAAATTCTATGGACACCTCCAAAAAGTTGTAGCAATTATTTAAATTTTATTTATAAAAATTTTAATTATAAAAATAAATACTATATCGTATTTCCGCTATTTTTGTGAATAGATATAGATTTGTAAATTATTATCGATTTTTTCATTTTAATAAACTATACATATGTATGTCAAAGCACGTTGATTAATTTCTAAAACTAAAAGCATGATAAAAACCCTAATTAAAAAAAGCACTTTGAATAGATTCTATTTATATATGTGGAGGATCCTCACAGATTTTCTTATTTTAGAAGTTAATCATAAATCGAAAAAAAAATCTTTTAAACCTAATAAAACAATCCATTTATGTAAATTGTACAAGAGTAATAATGATCAAAATGTTTACAAGTTCCTGATCATATTTAAAAATACATATAATATTTTCATTAAAAAAAATATTTGTTTAGCTTACTTACCTTAACAAAAGATCGGACGGGTTGTTGCAAGACGTATATAGCGAAGATGACGACACCTTGCAAAGCGTTTATAAGATCAAAAATCGACCAAACTGATACCGCTGATGTACCAGCTCCCGCTGCCCAACTAACCACCTCGAGGACCCAGGACAGGCCCATTATCACGGTTAGTAGGCAGCATGTCCGAAATCTAAGAAAACAGTTATAAATAATTATGCTTAATATATTACATAGAAATCCTATTTGACGAACAAGTACAAGTAGTTATTAAAAATATATATAGATACCAAGTCACGTTACCTCTTAATAATATTAGCGCTACGCCTTTTCTTAACTCAAATATTTACAGAAAATTAAACATAAAGCGTTCAATGGATAGATATAGCATTTAAAAGGCTTGCGCTGCAATTTTTAAATTATTTTTAATTTATCTTATTTTTTTAGCTTCACCCTGTGCACTGCTCTGCAGGCAGAGCTACATGGCAGGCAGAGAGAACCTAGGAACCTAGTTTTAAGACATTGCGTGTTGAGTGGCGAAGCTCAATATCACGTTCTCAATTAATTATTTTCAATATACATGCACTATTAAATTATAATTATACAAAAAGCTTAAATAAGGCAAATTGATATGCTATTTGATTATATTCACTACTTGGTAAGTAAAATTAATTTTTTTTTAATGATGATGATGAAAATGATTATGATTTCCCTAGGTTAAATAAATGTACCATAATATATGAAAATTTTATGATTATTTTTTTTCAGCTTCACGCGGTAGTCAGTGGGGTCTCAGTGTTAAAACACTCCGCTCTCAAGTTTCAGTTTAATTCTGGAGGCATTATGTGTCGACACCAGAGCGAAGAAATGAAAATATGAAATATATGGTAGATAACAAAAAGCAATTGCATTTTGCTTTAGCATTAAGACTTTTTAATCAAAGAACCTTAAATCTTACTTCAATTTACAACAAAGTAAATTGAATTGTTATTTTAATATTTTCTTCTCGAGATTAGCCAGTGATTTAGGTGAGAGTGGAAAATAATAAAAACGACTAAGCTTCTCATCGTTCTGGAAATTCACTGTAGACATGACTTATAAAGTACTACAGTCATTTTAATATAAGTAATTCCTTGTAAATCAAGTTGGAATTTATTATTTATGTGAATTATTGTTTTTACTGTTTTCAATTTCAAATCAAATTTTAATAATCCAACATTATTTCAATGTTCACTTTGAAGCGGTACGTCATCGAAACCTTATACAGAGTGTTTTTGTCAGCACCACTTTAAATTAATCCACAGTTTTAACTACTTTATAAAAGCCTAATACACTAAACAAAACCCAAAAATGAAGAAGTGATTTTTTAAAACAAAATAAATAATAAAATGATTGTTGTAAGGACGCACGCACACGTAAATCTATCAAAGGGAAACCGCCGCATAAGCCTCATTTCAAAATTAGCCGTAAAGTTTGCAAGGCTTTTTAAGGCTATTATTTTTAGGATTGAACCACAAAAGTATAAGATTTTTTCCTGAACTAGTACTATCTGTAGATGCTAGCTGCCAAATTTTATAATCCTAGTTCAACCGGAAGTACCCTATGAATTTTGATTACCTTGATAGTGTCGAAATACACATTTTTGCAATATAAACGGTCATATTTTTTTTTCTAATTAAATGTAGAAATATGTTTTTTATCAGGAAATCATGGGGCCGTAGATCTGATTATTTATATAGTTTAAATTTCAACTCGATATCTCTAAGCGTTCCTGAGATAAAGGGTCTTGACAGACAGACAGACTCACAGACAGACAGACAGACAGACAGACAGACAGACAGACAGACAGACAGACAGACAGACAGACAGACAGATGGACAACAAAGTGATCTCTTATAAGGGTTCCTTTTTTCCTTAAAAAAGTACGGAACGTTAATTACATATATATTAAAATTAAATTAAATCAGCTTCACGATGTATCCCGCATACAGCAGAAGGAACTTACCGTTGAGATACTCAATTTCCCACAAATATATTCGTATTTAATTAATTTTAATTTATAACAAAACTTACATTTTCTTATACTTCTTCAATCTTTGTGTATATGTTATTTTTGTATCTCGCTGCGGTGACGAGTTCCGCTCATGGACTGGCACTGGCTGCCCCAGTACAGTGCCAAGTCGTACCCAGTCATCTGATGTACTGAAGTCTGAGTGTGCTACATCTAACGCTAACAAAAAAAGTAATGATAACTATTTAGTTACAAATCATTGGAATAGGTAGCTAGTTTTATTACTATTATTTTTGAATTTTATATCATTTTAAAATTAACTTTTATTTTTAATGAAGATTATATTTAAATTCAAAAATATTGGAATTAATTAATATGAAACAGACTTTATTTTTTGATTAAAATAACCTTTAAAGAAATAATTAGGTACATCCAAGCTCGAAAAAGATTGTATCTAACCTAAATTAGTAAAAGTTAGCGAAAAAATATATAAATAATTATATTACGTTAAAATATTCAGAAATGTTAGTAGAGAACTTTTAGTAGTTGAACTCACGTGTAACGTCCTTGAGCTTATCGTAATGCTTGGCAAAAGCTCGTGACGTAAATAAAAATATGACGAAATTGCTAAACAGTATGACCGCCACAGGTCCATAGAAATAGGGTAACGCCGCCTGGTCCGCTGTAAATAAGAATTTAATTAACTTTTGAGATTTAAGTGACTATAGACTAAAATATATATTCTATAAAAATACTTTTTTATAGAATGAATAGAAATTAAAACAGATCAGAATCTGAACCCAGTCCTCTCGGGGACCGTCTGTCTAGATTTGCATATGTTTTCTAAAAATATAGGTATATATAACCATAGGTTTATTTATGATGTTTATTTATGATTTACTTTACTAATATAAAAAACGTACATATTTCATAAAATATTGTGATACTTACTTTTGAACCAACAGCCCTTGACTCCAAAGTTAGGTTTCAAATACGTACTGGGTACGGCCGGAGATAAATCCATTGTAACGGTCACTATCAGTAAAATTACTGGTAATAGAACAGCATATGCACAGTACCACATAAATCTCCGCCTCATGCTTCTTCTGCTTACCGAACAATGTATGTATCGCCTAAAATAAACATTTTATTAAAGAAATGAAATGCTGCAGATATATCAAAAGTAAGGCATTTCGCTTAAAATTACCACAAATAACTATGGTTTCGTATTTAATAATTATTTCATAGACAAACTTAGTTTTTTTAGATTTTATTTTCGATATTTTTTTTATATATTTAAAGGAAGTAAAAAAATTTAGATAAGTAGGTAGCTGAGTAGATTTACTTTTACACTAATAGACATACGTACCAAATTTCGGCGGAATGTGATGAATTAGATGTCTTAACACTAGGTTACCTCTGTCTACCCTACTGTGTGCGGGATACAGCGTAAAGCTGACTTATTCTTTTTTTATATATTTAATGGAAGTAAATATTTTAGATAGGTAGCTAATTAGAATGACTTTTACATTAACAGACATACATATATTATATATAGAAAATAAAATATCAAAACAACACTTACCGTACATTTAAATATGTGTCAAAACACATTACATTTAACCAGAAGAAACAGGATACAAATGAAAACTGTATAAGGTAAGCTGGAATAAAATAACTAAAGTTAGTCAATTTAACTTATAGAAGCTTCCCAGTTTGGTTTCAGTAAAAAAGTGTTGCGATTTGTTATTTTAAGAAATAAGTATATTATTAACAATATTACGTATTAAGAGAACATATAAAAAAAATAACGTAGAGGGATTTGAACCTACGCTTCTTTGGAAGTCTCTTTCTCTTTTTCTTTTGTAAGTGTGGAATAATACTTTAAAAATGCTAAAAAATATGAACAATACTGATTATGTATGTATATTATAACGAAGTATTAACTTTTTAATTAACAGTTACTTAAAAAAAATAATTGATTCTATCTTTAGCAACGGAAGAGATATTCAATATTTTTTTCGCTTTGCCTCGATAATATTATCGAGGCAAAGCGCGGCGTTGAATTCCGCCAATCAACACGCAAAGTCTCCAGAACTCGGCGAAAAATAGGGAACGGAGTGTCCTAACACAAGGTTCCCTCTGCCTACCTAGCTATGTGCGGGATACAGTGTTAAGCTGAAAAAAAAAATCGTATTATTATATGAAACAAAGCGTACATACCCATCAAATTACAAGCAGCAGATGGAAACGCATGTCCAGCTAATTGAGTGGCAGCTAAACAGCTGAACGCTATAGCGAGGCAAATCGAATGACACGCCAACGCCTTGCCGTGTGTGTCTCTTAATTCGGTAATAGATAAATAGACGAACGCCGTTGCCAGAAGGAACGGTACTGATATTATTAAACCTGTAAAAAATTATCAATTAAGTAATAGCCCTATAAATCGATAAAACATAAGTAAATTTTTTTTAGAAAGCATTGAAAAAAATTAAAAGCGGGATTTCTTGGAAATTGTTCCTAAGTGTGTAATTAACACTTTAACGACCAGTTTAACCGGTTACAAATAAAGTTTCAGATAGTAATCTAAATAATCAATGCTATGTAAACAAACAGAGGATGAAAATACAAAAAAAAACTGTTTCTTATATTTTTAATAATTATTTTCTCATTAATAAACGATAATAATAGGTAAAAATTTATATGATTTGTTACATTTTTAAATTATAAACAAATGTGTAAAAATGAAATGCATGTGTTTAATGTGTATCGACGATATTGCTATTTGGGACCTGTGAAACCATAAATTATAACTTATTTGGCAGATAACTCTGTCCGGGACTTTATCAGCCAGTGGTGAAACTGGCCCTAAATACGTTAAAAAATATGAATGATAGAAATAGAAATAATTTATTTTGTCTTTAACTTAGAGATAAACATTAAATTTTCTATATAAACTCACCCGTTGCGTAAGCGATGAGGGTAGCCGAGGTTTTTACTTCTTCTATCGGTGACGCAAAGCATACCAAAGGTAATGTCAGTCCCGCCGGATAGGACTCATTCCAGAATGTTTCCATACAAAAATCTCTCGTACCCAACATAGGTGGGTTGTTGAACGGCACGAATAGGGATCCGTTGAACAAAAGGTAAAATTCATCTTTACTATACTTGTCTGGTTCTAATTTGTATCTGTAAAAATGATAGAATTATTAAAACAAGGCCGTTGTAGCGCAATGGCACAAGCGTGCGACTGTAAGCGTGACGGTTGTGGATTCGATCCCACTCGGGGAAGTGGATTATTATTTTTAAATATTTTCATTTTCCCGGTGTGGTATTAACGCAAAGCGCGGCGTTGACTTCAGCTAACGGAATGTCTTAATATTAGTTTTTCTCTGCCTACCGTATTTTATACAGAATAAAGCGCGAAGCTGTAGTTAATTAACATCAAAATATAATTTAATTAAATATTATAAGAATATAATTACAAAAAATATAATTAAAAAAACTCGTTCAAGAAAATCAAGCAGTTATCCCCTGTGTAACATAAATATCCTTCAGGAATTGCCACTAGCTAGCTATCTAGGGGTTGTTTTAAAGAAAATTATGAACATTTTTAAATTATTTTATTCATTAATATTTTAGGATTTTACCTGTCGTATGCGCAAGGATTTCCAACGATTGTTTCGAAAACATTAGTATCGTAGCTCCACATAAAAGAATCGTTAGATTTGTGGAAGATCGGCTGGAAGGTGAGTGAGGAGCGACTACAAACAGATTTATATTTGCCATCCTCAAACATTACAGAGAGATTTTGCCCACTAGCACAGCACTTTGGCACTACTGGCAATTGCTTCTTGGCTTCCTCGTCCTGTAAAGAAGCAACAAGGTTAATACATTTGAAGGCTTCGTTAAATAAATATTGTAAATTGGGTCGACCGCATAAAAGACAATATACAGTAAGGACAAGTTAATTTAGATGTCATTTCAACAATGATATATAGCACGGATCACATGACAAGTGCCTAATCAGAATTCAAGAGGAGTATTTGAACTTTTGATGTATTCATGAAAGAAATTTGACTGAGGTTAGCTGACGCAATGCTCCTTTGAAATTGGTCACGTAAACCTCCAAAATTATATTTACTACTGTGGATATTCCTTAATTACATACATTTATGCCTATGTTTTTATAATAAGGATATGTAAAACAGGCACTATGATAAAATTATAATTCTCAAATTTAGGAGGCCGTCGTGGTGCAGGGGACGAGAATGTGACTTAACGCGACGGTTATATGAGTTCGATTCCACTTCGGGGAAATTAATTATTATTTATTAATATTTTCATCTCTTCGATCTGGCACCAAGGCAAAAGCAAGGCGTTGAATTAAAATTCCTCCAAAAAATCGGCGAAATATAGGGAACGGAATGTGCACTAGGGTCACTCTGCCTACCCTGCTATGTGCGGGATACAGCGTGAAACTGAGATAAAATAAATAAAAAATCTTAGGTGTTTACTAAATTACTTTAGTTTATTAAATTTTAAAATGATAAGAATAAGAATTCTATTCACTGTGAATAAATGATACATGAATGTAGATAGCTTGAGGTAAATCACCGGTTAAATATCTCTTATACCAGGAATTGTAACAGAACCTACATTTAGCTAATGGCATTAAATTCTACGTAACTACATTGAAATCGGTATAAATTGTCGACAGCAATTTCACTTGTAGTCAGTCGTACGTATTTGATTAAGCTGGCATAATATATAAAGAGTTCTAAATGTGTAAACGTCGAGTTTTTTTATATAATCACGATGTTGCGTCTGTTTGTACAATTTGGTAGCAGGTTGGCACAGAGAACCTAGTGTTAAGACATACAAGCATCGCTCAATTAAAATTTTTTGGAATGTATAAAAAGTTTCGCCAGTCAAGTCAAGTTTGGAGGTCAGTCGTGGCGCAGGGGCACAAAGTGTGACTGTAAAACCGACTGGTTGTGGGTTTGATCCCCACTCGAGGAGATGAAATATTAACTTAAATTTATATTTCCATTTCTTCGCTCTGGTGTCGCCAGATTCTGCCACTCAACACGCAATGCCTCCAGAATTCGGCAGAAAGTGAGGAACGGAGTGACTTAACACTAGGTTCCCTCTGCCTACTCTGCAGTGTGTGGGATACAGCGTGAAGCTGATTTTATTTATTTTGTAAAAAGCTGCGCCATGATGGCTTCTACGAATTGTAATTACTTATATCAAAATATATAGAAGGATTAATATATAAAATTAAATAAAGTTTTTTGTAAAACACAACAAATACCACGAAAATAACGTTACAAGAATATTTAAACAATATATGACTAAGAATATGCGACTACCGTCGTCAATTGTCTCGTCACTCACTCCTTGCACGTCTCTAATGAGATATGATGCAAGTGTATTTCAGTTATAATTTTCCTCTTTATTTAAATAAAATTGTATATCTATATTTATATAAACCTTTTCCGTTGCTGACTGACAGACAATATACAGACCAAAGTAACATAGATAAGAGAAATTAGAAATTTTGGTATACAAGTATTATTTTATATATTTAGATAGACAGAATAGAGGGTAGACCTCGGTTGACTTCCCATAAATCTGTGCCGATGATATTGGAGGAAAACATAAAAAGCTTGAGACGAAAGTAATACGCAGAGACCGTAGTGTTCGGTACTATGGCAACGCTCTCTGGCTACCCATCTATGGATAAAGAGTGAAAAAAAGTATTAATAGCCTAAAAGCAAGAAGATTAGAGAGTGTATGGGGTTACATCAAAAGAGTATTTTAAAAAAAAGTATTTTTTTCAATTCTACGGCTCACACAATCAAGTGTTAAACAGTTACTTTTTAGCAAATAATCGTAACCGTAAAAAAATATATTCAAAAAGAAAAACTCAAATAGAAAAAAAAATAAGAAAAAGGAAAAGGCCAAGTTGAAAAAAATACATTTATTTTCAATTTAAAAACGTACAGTAATAAAAAACGAACAAACGTAACGAAGTTAGCAAAAGTCAACAGACGCAAACACCACCGGCACCGCCGTACGGTCGAGAAATACGTCGCTTGCGAACTTTGAAACAGAAAATGGTTGTTTTATACGGGTTTATAGGAGTTTTTTCCTTCAAAAAATATTCACAGCGTGTGTAGGAGGTCGTGACGTCACTGTCAACTAGCGACGGAGGGCGGAGGACGGAGGACGGAGGACACCGTCAATATTTACTTTTCCCTTGAAACTTTCAACGTTGCTCAATTACGGCTATTTCGGAATTCGCACTATATTGGAAATTTGTAGGTAGGGTAAGGTATTTATAAATGTTCTGAATTTTTTACGCTCTGAAAACGGCTCTGATAAAGTAAATTTGTACGAGTGCTTAAATAATATTAACACCATGCAAAGTAAGGTTGTTTTTTTTTATTTTTGACACCAAACTCATACTATGCGGAATTAAATATAAGAATTATACATAGAGTGAAACATATTACTAATTTTCTTAAGGAATCTTAATGGCTCTTCCGTGATTCAGTTTTTGATAATAATAATATATGATAATAATATTATTTTAAGGTTGATTTTGATACACACTTTGAGACACTCGAGGAATTGAAAACAATTCACTTTATCGAGTGGGAATCGAACCTTCAAATATAATGTTTACAGTGAGACGCTATTTCACTGCGCCACGACCAATACAGAAACCTATCTATGCCCATGGTATATTCAATATAAAGACAATCGTAGAAAAGGGACACATGCTTGCAACTGTAAACACGACGATTGTGGGTTCGATTCCCACTTAGATAATTAAATTTAATATTTTAATTTCCTCTCCTCCTTCTAAAACGAGAATAAGCGCGGCGAGTTCCGCCACTTAATACGCAATACCTCTCGAATTCGGAGGAAAATTGAGAAAGGAAGTGTCTTAATAGTAACAGAGTGTCTTAACACTAAGTTCCCAGGTTGCCTCTGCCTGCGAGCTGCTAGCCTGGTGAGCGAGATACAGCGTGAAGCTATAAAAAATATTTTATTCAAAAATATATTTTATTCCATAAAAAAAACTTATTCGTATTGTTGTAATAAAAGATAAAAGAAGACTATATTGTAAGAGCACTCTTTCCATTACAAATTCATCCTAACGAACTCTTAATCGACTGATCTGAATCCCATTACACTTTTTTTCATTCAAAGGCGAGTGCGCGCACAAGTCGGATTCGACTCATTTGTTTTAGAAGTATAAACACCTCTTGGTGTTGGAATATTCTTACGTTCGAAAAAAAAATAGGTTATTTCAAAAATAATATAAAAAATGTAGTATTTTACATTGACATAATTTTATATTACAATCTTTTATCAAAATTTTATTTTTCTATTATATACTGAATGCATCACGAGGATGATATAAAAATTTAAAAACCATTTTTTCCTAATTGTAGGTATCTAATAGTTAAAAAATAATAAGATTTTTTTTACTCTAAAAGATTATTCTATAAAATAAGAAGAAGAAAACCTTCAGGAAATAAAGAACTAATGTACTTTTAAAAGTTCTTAAGGATTCACATTTTGACCTCCTCAACTGGCTTCCGCAAGAAACTTTCACCTTACAATGAAATCAACACAAAGGGTAGAAATCTCGTACAAATCCTTTTTCTACTTTATTGAGAAAATCCTCCCAGTATCGTATAAACTTTTACGTAGTATACAATGTATAAAATATTTAACGTTAATTTAATAATTAAGATAAGATATTCATCATCATCATCACGTTCATCAATAGCCTGTCCTCAATCACCGCTGGACATGGGCTTCTGTAATCCAGCTAGCTAGTTGCCAGCTACTTCATGTATTTCGATACCCTACTTAAGAAGAGAACGCTACACTACTCTAAATAAGATATTTAATTATATGTATAAAATCAAATAAATCAGCTTCACGCTGTATCACGCACACAGCAGGGTAGACCACCTAGTGTCAAGACACTCCGTTCTCCACTTTCCGCCGAGTTCTGGAGGCATTGCGTGTCGAGAAAATATATACATATATAAAAATTATTATATATAAAAACAAATACGTATAATTACGGTGTTATAATTTGTAAAATATAACACCATTTTACATCAATGTAATCAGGCGAAATGGCAATTTGCATTAAAATAGAACAAAAACGATCGCTCCATCCCCAATGTATAAATTAAGGCAGGGATTGACCTCAAGTCTTGAGATTCCAGAACGTTCCATCCAGAGCTGCTATCCGCAATGTACATTAGTCTCAGTCCTCACTCTCTTTACTTTACGTTATCTGAGCGGTGGCTTAGCCGTGTTGATAATTGAGTGCTCCTCCGAGTATAATTTGTTCGTTCTGGCAAACTTAATGAACAAACCAAAACGTGTAATTTGGGGAATACTAATAAATAACTATAGACAACAGATAGATAGATATATAGTTATATAGTTAGATAGACAGACGATATAGATAGATAGATGGATAGAAAGATAGATAGATAGTTAGATAGATAGATAGATCGATAGATAAATAGAAGCTTTTAGTACAAATTTATTTAGGGGCTATAATGTAGATAAGTAATTATTGAAGTCTACTGAAATACTAAAATTTATTACCTATCTTACAATAACTTTATAATAAATTATAATGTACTTTTATGATTTATCTCTACAGTCTATGAGGCCAGTCGTGGCGCAGTGGCACGAGGTGTGACTGTAAAACCGACTGGTTGTGGGTTCGATCCCCACTCGAGGAGATGAAAATATTTACTTAAATTTATATTTCCATTTCTTCGCTCTGGTGTCGAGGTTAAGCGCGGCGTTGAGTTATGCCACTCAACACGCAATGCCTCCAGAATTCGGCAGAAAGTGGGGAAGAAAGTGTCTTAACACTGTTCCCTATGCTTACAGTGCTGTGTGCGGGATACAGCGTGAAGCTGATTTAATTTTTTTTTTTTTATCTCTACACATTTATAATTGCGACAATAAGGTCTTTTAGTAATAAGACACTATGTTGATCTTTCTTCCTATAAAGGGACCAATTAAAATAATAATCACCAAGTTCAATCAGAAATGTAGATCTCAACGCCGCACTTTGCCTCGACACCAGAGCGATGAAATGGAAATATATATTTAAATAAATATAATATTAATATTAATATTTTGAATATTACTAATGATGAGATGTATTAAGTCAATTAATGATTAATAACTTAATGGAACTCAGTGTCTTAATTTTAGGTTCCCAGGTATCCTTTGCCAACCCTGCAATGTGTAGGGATGCAGCGTGTAGCTAAAAAAATAAATAATACAAAATAACATACGACGTTGTGTAAGACTATATATAAATACGAAATAAAAATATCGTCATAAATATAAAAACGTAAAGATAAAAAGAATTCTTTCTAAAAAAGGAAATAATACTCTCGAAAAAGAAAATAATTTACGATCAAAAGATCCCAAAATCATATACAACTTATAATACTTTTATAGATAAAATCTGAAGTTAAATTACATATGGACGTAGAGTTTTCCTACTCTAATTTGTTTAACAAGTTTATAACAAGATAGTCTTTTCCGTCTCCTTCAATTATTCTAATCTAATAAAACTTTCTTTCTAGTTACGGCTCCCATAAATATTTTAATCATATTTCTTGGGAATTTGAAACTAAGAGGAAATATGTATTACAATAGATGTTGACTTCAAAATGTAAGTCAGATCTAATCCTTTTTTTGATAGTAGTAAATATTATTTACAAATCAGATAAAGAAACAGTATAATTTATCATCAACAGTCATATTGTACTGGAAAAAAGTCATTATATTATAGCATTTTGTGTATATTTTATAAATAACAAGCTTACCCTTTTACTTAATTTGTTTTAGCATAACGCTGTTTCTCCCACATAGCAGTGTAATCAGAGGGAACTTGGGAACCTAGTACCAAGACGCTCCGTTCCTTTTAAGACAATACCGTTGCACACTTTCCGCCGAATTCTCGAGGCAATGCGTGTCGAGTGGCAGAACTCACCGTCGCACTTGCCTCGTTACCAGAGCGAGGAAACTAAAACATTCAATATTACATTGTCCCGAATGGGATCGAACCCACGACCGTCGCGTTTACAGTCGCACGCTTGTGCCATTGCCCCACGACGGCCTCAATATGTTTTTTATATAAATCAAGCATCCAGCTTCATATTACTAAATAACCTTATATGAGGCATTTGAATTAAGAGCCATATAGCACTTGAGTATGTAATAAGAGAATTTCAAGAACTCAGGTCACGTTTCGGATACTTTGAAGTAAGTGGGATAACAAGGGGTAAACAGTGTTATAAGACTTAAGATGTACACACGATATTCAATAGAAGAGATTATTTCGTTTAAAGTTCGTAAAGTTAACAACAGCTTAAACTAAAATTTTCAATCGTTTTCAAAACCTAATCCAGAAGGATTACATTTGAGTGACATGAATAATGATTTAGAATTTTAAGTTAGTGGAAAACTTGTATTCTCACAAAAGGATTATCAATAATTCTCTTTTTGATTGAATCTCCATAATTTCATAAATTTCGGTAACGCTTATGAACCTAGCAATACAGCTATACAGCAAGTTAACTTTTATCTTTTTAAATTTGTCGGCTCTCACGTTTCCACAATTGAAGAAACAGATAATCTATATTAAAAAACACCGACTTTAATCCTGTTCTATAATCAGAACCTAACCAAACTCTAAAAAAACGTACTACCTTTGAAGTACACCCAATAAAAAAAAGAACAATCGAAATCGGTCGGCGTGATATTGAGTTATTTGTCTATTTGTCGCGCGTATTTTTACTGCAAATAGACGTATGTGATTTTCTTATTGATAACATTGTCAGAAATGCATCAAATTAAATCAGACTTAGGGAAGCTACCCAGCTAAAAGTTCTGAAGTAATAAACATAAAAAAATATAGTCAAATTGATAACCTCCTCCTTTTACAGTAGTCGGTTAAAAATAATCAAAAATCTCTTTTACTCTCTTACTTCTTTTACATATAGCGGTAAAGTATTTCAATTTCTATAATACTGAATGTTACCCTTTTATAGTTTTACGTAACATAACGGGAAACGATAAAACTAGCCGTAGAAAACGCTACCTGTATTTATTTATTTTATCAATTTGATGTGTTAGTGTATGGTGTTGAGCATTATCCCGTGAGAGTCGTAAATAAGTTAACAGTGTCATAAAACGAGTGGATTGTATTAGAAATTTATTATATTCATGAGATTCAGTAGTTTTAAAAAGAAATAAATTAAATCAGCTTCACGCTGTACTACTGTGTGCGGGACACACAGCAGGTTAGGCAGAGGGAACCCAGTTTAAGACATCGTTTCCCACTTTCCGCAGAATTTTGGAGGTATTGCGTGTTGAGTGGCGGAAGTCAACTCCGCTCTTTGCCTCGACGCCAGAGCGAATAAATAGAAATATAAATTTATATAAATATTTCATTTCCTCGAGTGGGGATCGAACTCGCAACCGTCGCGTTACAGTCACACCCTTCTGCTCCTTTGCCACGACGGCCTTAAGTTCACGGTTCAGTACTTTTATTAAGAGATATGTTTGTATCTAGAAATAAGCGTGTTTCTAGGGAAAATGTCCCAAAGAAATTAGGTTAAATAAATATGGATGAAATACTCATAGATATTTTAATAATACAAGTCCTTTACCTGTGCTTTCTTTTGCTTGTTTTTGATCATAAACGTTGATTATCAGTTCAAATCCTTAATAATATAATATATTACACGATACCTACGTAAATATAGCTTAATAAATTTAGTATTTGACTGAAAAAATGTAATGACATTTGCTATGTGCAATATAAGTTTTATTAATTGGTCAAGGCAACATAGTGCGTATTATTACTATTTTCGAAATATATATTTTGATTTCTAAAAATAGAAGGCAAAACTTAAAAGCGGAAAGGCGTATATTTAATTACATCTTGCTAAGCTTCCACCACCAGTGGCAACACTGGTCTGGGGCCTTACTCTTGACGCCAATATCCAATAATCAATCCTCAATAATTGTCATTTCGTACTCTTGAAAGCAATCAATTGCTAAGTCCACTACCGCCCGCTAGTTGACGATTGCGTTAACTAAAAATTATTGTAAAATTCGTTAGGATTGTGATATTTGGTACTCTTGACGCGTTTTTGACAGCCAATATTACAGCAATATTGTAATTG